>KZ513185.1:0-14362 GCA_002844005.1 Limosa lapponica baueri
GGGGGGCTGAGGGCCTGGGGCCGCCTCGCTCCGTTTCCTCCCGGCGATGCCCGTTTCGTAGCCCTGGGGAGGGGTCCAGGTCCGCCCGGGATGGCGATCTCCCCCCTCAAGGCCCGTTTGAGGCCGGGGCGGCGGCGGGGATGGGGTCGGGCCTCCCCCGGTTGTTTCCCCCGGGCCTGCACCCTGCCCTGGCCTGCCCCTGGAGCCGGAGCCTCGCAGGATGTTGGCTCCTTTGTATGTGGCTTTCCTCTCTCCGGAGGGGTTGGGAAGTGTTTATTTGGGGAAAGGGACTGTGCTGAATCTGGTATTTAAAATAGCTTTGTCTTTTTCTTTAGCAAAGCTGGTGAGGATGAATGTGAGAAACAGGAAAAAATACCCTCCTCCTTCTGCCCCCACCAGACAGGAGCTGACTTTGGCTGTTCCTAAGGCAGCCGAGAGGAGAGCTTTGCAGAGGAGAAGCGGCTCTGCCAGGGAGCTGGGCCACCAGAGGCCTGTGGCTCCTGCTCGGTGGCAGGCAGAGGGGAACTGAGTGAGGCCCTTGGAGCTAAGGGGGCAAATAACGTGAAGTTGTGGGTGTGTTTGGGAAGGTGTCTTTTCTTTTGAGGAGCGGCTTGTGGTCTGGGCGTCGTGGGGGCCTCCCCTGTTAGGTGTATTTCTGAAGTTAAAAAACGAAGTTTGTTAAACCTCTTCCAAGTTATCATGAAATTAGTCTGTTTCAAACAAGCTAGAGGCAACCGGGACCCGGGTCAAGCCGTGTGTAAAATGACTGCAGGCACGCGAGTGGTTTGCACCGGTGTGCTTGGAAGTTGCCTCGTTAACTAATCCGTTTGTTTCCCTTTTGTACAACAAGTGGTTGGATATCTGGAAATGAATTCCGAGGAGCGTGTAAGTTCATCTGCCGGCCGGACTGTCCCGTGACCCTGCCCCACGCGGCGTGCCCCCCATCTCCCCACTGCCCGCACAGAGGTTTAGAAATTGGGACTTTATATAACAGATTGGAGAAAACGTTTGGTGTTTGCCAGTGCGTCTGAAAAAGAATTGCAGTAAATTAGGGCAGGAGGCCTCCATGGGGATCCTGTGGAGAGGCCTTCCCTGTGGCGGGGTAGGCTTGACTGCCGTGAGGAACTTGCCAAAGATTTGTTGGTTTTGTTTTAATTCAGCGCGTTCCAGATGGGAACGTTGTTGGGCGATGACTTTATCGCTGCTTAGCACCTTTTGGGGCTCTGGATAGGTTGTGGATAGGCTCTGATCTTCTTGTGATGCAGACAAGAATGGTGTGACCCCAGCTGCCTGGCAGGTGGCAGCTTCTCTTGGGTCTGTGGTGGCACGCACGCTTGGGGAGCCCCCAACCCTGAGGGGGGATTGTCTCGTTTGCTTGTAGAAACGGCCGCCCTCCTGTGTCAGTCTGCCTCGGGATTTGATCTCCTCCTCGTTAGCTGACAAATCTGTAAGGCCTTATAAATCACTTCTGTAGTTTCTTTGCAAAAACAGCTGCCGCTCTGGTCTGCGCCTGCATCAAAACGACTGGGGTGCAGTTGGTGGTGGTTTGCTGGGGAGACACTGCTTTCTGGGCAGTTTCTCTGGGCGCGCTGAATGGAGCTCTGTGTTCCTGCCCTTGCAGCGTGGTTTGTGTTTGGTTTTCTTGTTGCAGCGCTCTTCAGAAGAGCGAGTGGAGAGGAGGAAGTTGGCACTTGCAGTTCAGCAGGTTTCTGGATTCTGCCCGGCGAGTGCTTCTCTCCGCTGGTCTCGGTGCACGGAGAGGCTTCGCATTGCCTCTTGTTTTGTATTCCGTTTCCGAGCTCCTGTGCAGCCCGAGTGTTGTCAAAACTGTTAATACGGGAGTGACTCAGCGGATCAATGGGAATGACATGAGGGTTGTGCTCACGGACAATCAGTATTTTTCCCCCCACCCCCTCCAGCCCACTGGGCTGGAAGAGACGGTGTCCGAGAGCAACTGCCAATAAACATGTTTACTGGACTCGGGCCTGATTGTGCTCTGTAGCCTTCTCTTCCCCCCACCGTGGTTTTTCTGAGCTAAGACGAGCTCCGATGAGCTGTGCTGGAACAGCAATCCTTTGCTTTGGCTGGTCCACCCAGGTATGTGCCCAGCCTCCGGTCTGGGGGCATTATGGGCTGCTAAGAGGACCAGTCCTCGCATGAGCCAGTCTGGGTAGGAAGCTGTTTATCTCTGCCTTTCGGAGAGGGGAACTGCAGCACGACAGGCACTATAGGCTTATCGGAGATGGTGAGGGAGCCTCGGGTGAGCAGCAGCCCCTGCTGTGCTTTGGCTCCTTCCTGGGGGTGCAGAGGAGAGGTGCAGACCTTGGGGCTGTGGAAGGGATGCTCCCCTTTCGCTCGGCAGAGCTGGTTAGCGTGGGGTTTGGTCCCAGCACGCAGTGGCCTGGTTTGCCTTGCGCTACTCCTGTGGCTTCCAGCTGCATCAGGAGTCAAAGCCTCTTCCCTCGTCGTGCTGCTGAGAGGGGAGAGACTCGGGTGCCAACGCAGGAGCTTCCCTCGTGCTTACAATGGCTTTTTGCTCAGAGCTTGTGGGAACAGCTCTGCCCACAGCCCTGTAATTGGGCTTTGACGAGGCAGCCTTGGCTTGTCCTGGGCGCGGTGAGAAGCTGTGAAACGGGGCCTCCTTCCTCAGGCCCAGCCATGGCGTGGCTTGGAGACTGCTGTAGTCCTGCCATACCCTGTGAGCCAGGAGGAGAAGGAAGGGGAGCAGGTCTCTCGGCAGCTCTGGGATTCTGCCGGAGAACAAGTTACCTTCCCATTGGAAAAGCTGTGTGCTTCTAAATAGCCTTGGGTTTTTATTGGAGTGGATGTTTATACCCCCTACTGTCAGTCTGCGTGTCCGGTAGGTCCATCGCTGTAGAGAAGAAGCAGGACTCAGTTGTGAGGAAAGTGTAAAGGTGACTTTCTGCTGGGGCAGCTAAATGCAGAGTATTTGGAGGCAGCTGAATGCAGAGTATTTGGGCTCTCCGTCTGGCTCCCAGATCCACGTTAGCTGCCCTCCATCTCCTGGGGAATTCTAAATCCCTGCACAGGCTGCAGCCCTTCCTGTTGGACATCCCCCCCCGCCTTTCCACGTTATGTTGATGCATTATTCCTAATAACTGGCTTAAATAAAAGCTTACTGCAGGGCATGCATCAAGCTGAGATGTTCCAGGATACCTCCTGCCGTGTCTTTACTGCACTATCAGCTGCCGGGTGGCTCTCTGGCAGCTGGGCTGAGACACGGGGTTGCCCTTTCATGGCTTGTCTCGATGCGAGGTGCTCAGAGCTGTGATCTCCACGGCTTGTGGGTTCTGCCGGCCCTGCTGTTGGGGGGGAGGAAGAGGTGGTACAGCGCACGCTGGGTGCGAGTGCACCGCCTGTAAAGCCACAAAAAGTCTGCCTGTCTTCCGCTTGCTGCGATGGTAATGTTACAGCAGATCGACGTGCTCGTTAAGCGCTGAGCTGATCCCATGCTGTGCGATTCAGAAAGTGGTTCTTCAGGTAAGCTGGAACTTGTAGGTAAGACTTTGCAGGGCGTTTTAAAATGCTACATGGAGCAAGATGTTCATGGGTTCTTTCACAGCTCACAGTAAGAAGAGTTTGCTCCTGGAGTAGAGGAATTCAGTTAGTTCTTGAAACAGTTTAAATTGGCTTCTTTGGTTCCAAAAAGGTGATGGTCAGAAGTTCGTCCTGTGTCCAGGAAGATTTCCCAGGGCCTGTGAAGTCTGTATTCTGCTGGAAGGTTGGTCACAGTTGCATTTTCCAAGCAGTACCCTGCTGACATCTGCCTCCTCTGCTGCAGTCAGCCCCGGGTCGCTTAAAAAGTTGCAGCATAAACATTCTCACTTGTAGGAAACGAAGGTCTTGATGTCTTGAGCCTAGTTCACCTGTGACAGTAAAACCAAGCGCTCCCAGGATCTCATCTGCTAAAAAGACTTGCACCAAGATGGGGACGTGAGGGAAGCTGGAATTCTCTCCTGCGAGGTCTGGAGGAGCTGAGCCTCAGGCCTGGGAAGGGTTCCTCAACTGCAGGCTGAGATCTCGGCTTTCTCTCCAGCGTCAGACGTTGGGCAGTAGAATAGAGCCCCACCGCCGTCTGGTAGGGTCGGTGCTTTGGAACGGAGCTGGGAAGGGCTGTGTTTGTTCAGTGTCTGCAGCAGCGACAGCGACTTGAACGTGAGAGCAGTGCTTGGGATGAGCCAAGGTCTCGAAGTAAGGTGCTCTTTGGGTTCCCAGGGTGTTTGAGACACTGAGAATCTGGAGGAAAGAATCCTTAATTTCTTTAATCAGTCGGTTTTCCGTGTCCACCAACCCAAGAGTGTCCTGTAGCCCTTTGTTATTTAACGTTATGTAATGGTTTTTAATGAGGGAGGCCTGGCTTTCGCTTTCCAAATGGTGAATTAGACAGTTGGCAGGTGATGCGCAGGCTTTGTCAGCCCGAGAGGGATCTTCTTAAGTTAATAAACAGGGGTTAAGGTTGGTCTTGAACTTGGATTTTGTGAAGCTTTCCTTCGGAAGGGCTTTGCAGCCCTGCTGGCCTGCAGCTGGGCAGAGCTGCGCAGGAGGAGCGGTGCTGGGAGGGAGCTCAGCGGCCGCCTCTGGGGATTCATTTCCCTTTCCAGTGGGGAAAGTCTTACTGGGGGTGGTATTGCCCGGGTGTGGGGGGCTGAACGATGGGCTCTGGCAGGTCAGGAGTAATCCCACGGAGCTGTAACAGTTTTGTACTACTCGGAAGCTCCATTTTTACAGACTCCTGCCGTTGCCCGATGTTTTCTGGTAGAAAATCTTGCTGCTTTTTGCTTTTGAGATAGCACTGAGGTATAAACAACAAAGCGAGAAACTCTTTTTCTTTTCCTTTTTTTAGCACGGGCTGTTGGCAGTGATGAAGTTTGTACTCTCTGCCTGGTTTCCCCAGTGTGATGCAGGGAGAGGATGGTGCTTTCCAGCACCTTCTGCGCCGTGCGTGTGGGCGAGGGGCAGGCGAAGGCTCTCCTGGAATCCCCCCACCCCCACCTATCCCCATTCCTCTTATCCCGAAGGCGATGCAGGCTTGGTTTGACGCCTGGATTTTATGTTCCCAAGTACAGAGAATATTAAGGAAGCGACTTAGGAGAAGCACTGGAAGCGGAGGTACAGACTGTGTGTTGGAAGGGACTACTCGCAGCGGGGGCCGTGGAGCGGCAGTCACCTCTGGATGGTGTGGGGTCAGCGTGCTGTGGCCGAGGCACCGGAGGTGTCGGTGCTGACAGGTACAGACTGGTCTCCACCTTGAGCCTTGGGAATTCCTGCACAAACTTGCTTGCTGGAGCTCGTCGCTCAGTGTGCTTCAGCGGCTGGGGAGGGAATGGGAAGTGCTTGGAGGGATGGAGCTTTAACATTTTCCTCCAGGGTAACTTGCTGTTGATTTTAAACCCATGCTGTTTTCGTAGGAGTGTCTGCCCTACTAGGGGGTCCTGAGAAGAGATTGTCAGAGTCCCCAGCAGATTCTCCAGCCTGAAGCAGTAGGTGTTTTGGTGCAGGGAAGGGAGCAGAGAGAGGAATTCCAGCACAGCAGACCGTCACGGCTCTCCATCTCACGCGTTAGCAGGGGATGTTGCCAGGGAGCAGCTCTGCCGCTCAGGCCCCTCTTCTCCCTCTCAGACCTGCTGCTTGGAGTGGGAAGAGCCAAGCAGGACGCTCCTCAGGCTTACCAGGTCCGTGGGCACCGAGTTCAGGAGAACGAAGGGAAAGCTCATTTAACACCCCATGCTGAATTTAGCTGGATCTAGGATAAACACTGTGAACGTGCGTTGTTGTGCGGTGTGCTGTTGAGGCACACCTGTGCTGCGTTTCAGTAGCATTTCTCCACCTGAAGCTCTCTGGGTAAATCCGTTGTGGCATTTTGCCACGGAGAAGCAGTGGGCAGACCCCCTTGTGTTGGAGCAGACTCTGGTTTCAGGTGGTTTTTGGCAGGGGCTGCTTTCTCTCGGCTGCGAGGCGCAGACGCAGGCCTGCCTTGGGCAGGAGGCGTGTGAGCAGCATGGAGATGGAGCAGCCCCGTCTGCCCGTGGGCTTGGCTCGGCAGCAACGGAGCAGCGCAGGGCTGCTTTGGGGTGAGGCGAGGCCAGCTCTGCAGGGGTTTTGGCTGCTCGGGGCCGGCTGCAGAGTCACGCCGGGAGCTCTGCTCCCCTCCTCTGTGTGGAAAAAGCCCAGAGCATCCCACAGCCTGGGTGCAACCGTGCTTCGGGTGTACTGAACTCACTGCATTATTATTTTTTTTTTTCCTCCTCACCGTTCCCTCTCCCATTTATTATGCTGACATCTCTCTGACTTCCTGGGCTCCTACCTTGCCGAGATATTTTCTTGCAAGAGCTAGCATGTCCGTCAGGGAGCTGAGCTGCCTGCGTAGCAGGAACAGCCTAGAGCATCTTCTGCACCGGAGAGATCAGTTTGCCAGGCATGGCTGGATGGAAAGGTGGGCGCCTTTGAGAGCGGAGGGGGTGCAGCCAGAGGGGGGAGGACAACGCGTGCAGATGCCCCCACTGCAGTCTGGACGACACCCACAGTTCCCAGCAGGTCTCTTCTGTCTCTCCGTGTATATATATATAAGCACAGACCTGGAAATGAGACTCAGAATAATCCTGTGCACAGCGCAGAGGATGTGCTGCAGCGGGTTTGGCTCGGTGACAGCAGACACCCGAGCTGCGATCATTCACGAGCAGGGGACGGTTCCCACTGCTGGTTGTGGTCCTGGCAGGGGACCTGCAGAGCCTGAAATCTGACTTCTCCTGGGAGAAGAGTGTAATACTCAGTGCTTTGCTCTTATTTTTGTTCAGAGCCAGAAATCAAAGTCCAGAGCGGCGCTTCTCCGGCCAGAATCATTTAAAGGCACTTGCTGTTGTTTTAGGGCCAATATTTAACTTGTGCCTGCGATGAGGAATGCCTGTTACACTCTAAATGTTTGCCTTAAGGAAGAAGTTTGAGGGAAGAACGTCCACTGCTGGGGGAGGGCGGGGGGGTGAGATTTCAGGAAATGAGTTTAAGTCTCTGTATTTCCAGGTCTGTGTAAAAACAGCCCGTGTTGCTGCTCTGGCAGGTACCGAGGCTGCTCCGTCGGAGCCGCAGCGCGGGAGCGGCCGGGAGGAAATGTTTGTGCTCTGGAGCAGCGGCGCAGGGTGTGTCGGCTCCAGCAGCCCCAGTCCTGCGCTCCCGCTGCCAAGCGGGATTTAAAGGCACAGGTTTGGAGCTACTTTCCAGCTGGGGATGGCGTGGGCAGCCGGGCTGAAGCGTGCGTAAACTTCCTGATAAAAGCAGCTTATGGGAAAAGAAATGCTCTGCTGCTTTTGCGCTCTCTGTGATCGTTGGCGGCGAGAGTTCATTAGCTGTGAAATCCTCTGCAGTGGATCCTGCTAATGGCAGGATTTCCCATTCTCTGGACCTGCTCGATGAGGTGCTTGTGGCTTATCCTGTCCTCTCTCACCTCTCTCTGAGATCCTTCTTGCAGTGTGCCACAAACACCATCGCGTGGCCTCCGGTAGGCCTGTAAGGGTGTTCGTTGCTGCTGGGCAGCCTTGAGCTTGCCCCACGTTTCTGGGCAGAGAGTGGCTGCGTGGAGCTGTGTGCTGGGACACCGGTGGGGTAGGTCAAAATTCAGGTCAGGTTGTGCTGGTGTCTCCTCAGGCTGTGTCGGGGGGTGGGGGTGATGAGGGAGGACGTGGTGGTGGAGAGGAGCCTGGTCCTCTGTTCCCGACTCCGTAGGTGGCCTTAGGCAAGTCCGGCAGCCCCTCTCTGCAGACAGGGCAGGTGTGGATGCGAAGTCTGGGCTTCCTTAGCTAAGTGGTAACCCTCTGTCCCAGCTTCTCCTGCTCTGAGCTCTTGATTGGATGCTTTTGGCCATCCTTGACTGTGTTGGCTGAGTTTTGCTTAGATACAGAAAGAACATGTTTTCTCTTGAAGGAAAATCAAAGGCACGCAGCTGTTCATGAGCCAGCCTAAGGGGAAGGCTTTGCCCGGGCTCCTGTGTGCAGAGTTCAGCCCAGCTCTGAAAGGCTGAGAACTTCCTCCTTCCAGCGTAGCAAAGGGCTCGCAGGCAGCCCCCGATCCCAGCCTGAAGCCCTGCTAAGGAGAGCCAAGTCCAGCTGGAGCATGGCTCTGGCTTTTAGTGATGGGTTTGGTGCTGGGGAAGCAAAGGCTTTTGTCAGAGCCCCATCCAGCTCAGAGGGTGGTGTGGTTGCTGGAGTTTGGGGGGATCAGGGCCTGTATAAGAAGATGGCACACTGACTTTTTTTCCCCCTTTGCATCCTCTGCAGGCGCCTGGTGCCACCTGCGATGGTGGCGATAACTCAGTGGTGATAATTGAGCTGTGTCCATTCAACCGAGGGCTCTGGCAGTGTCCACTCTGCCACCCAGAGCGCCTCTGTGGTTGTGTTCCCAGTTTGAAAGGTCCTAGAGGGGCTCGCGTTCCAGACCATGGCTGGTAGCCCCTCCAAGTACTCGCCCACGAGACTGGCTGCAGGTGGGCACCCAGCAGCACTGTGCAGCTGTGAGAAGTCTTGGCCCGTTTCCATAAGGAGCATTGATGGGTTTAAGCCCACAAATTGGCTGCATGATGAAGGAGGGAGCTGGGGAGCTATGTCCTGTCTGCAGGGACTGGAAGAGGGGACAGGAACTAGAAACAAGAGCAATTAACTCAAAAAAAAAAAAAAGAGAGGAAAAGTTTGGGGTTTGGATGGAAGTGTGTACTGGAGAAGGGTGAACGTGTGTTGGCTGGGGTTTCTGGGACAAATCGGAGAAGCGAGAGCCCAGAAATGAGGGAGAAGGGACAGTTTGTTCGTGTAAATAATGTTGTAGGTATTAATAGCAGCAAGATGAAATACGTCCTCTTGGGGGGGGTGTATCCTGCGTGTCCCTTCCTGTAGGGGATCCCTCTGACTTTATAAATTAAGCCCCTTGTGCAGGGCCAGAGAAACAGGTCGGGGGCGGGTAAAGTAAAGGGAGGAACCCGGAGGTCACACTTGATCTACCTGTTTGAGAGAGAGAGGTCTTTTGGATAAACCCCTTGAAAAATCTCCTTTCCCAGCCCAGAGCACCTCTGTAGCCATCTTTTCAGCTGTAGCCACTCCTGTGGCGTCCCTGTTTTGGTCCTGGCCTTCTGATCCTGTGCAAAATACATGCAGGTGGGGAACGAGGGAAGGTGAGAAACAACCTTTGGAATGTGCCTTTCAGATGTGGAGGCTGGTGGCAAACCAGGCTGAGTCCTTAATCCACAAAGCTGTCAGGGTGCTTAATAAAGGGTTGGGAGTCTGATCCCTCTACGTGAGTGAAGAGATGCTGAACAGATCCTGAATTTGTGTCGTGACCAGGAATGGGATGTAGGTCGCTGGCCCCTCTGTTCTGAAGTTTACCCCTCCCTGCAAGCCAGGAGATGGGGGTATTTGTCTAGGCCTTAGGAATTTGTCCCAGTTAGTTGAAAATCACCCTTCTCTACCCGCTTCTCCTTCTGTGAAATCACAGATGGGTTAGATTTTCATCTTGCTTCACTTCCCCATCTGTAAAATGAGCAAGTTGCTTCTCTACCTTCGAGAGTGGTTGCAAGGAAAAATGCGTAATGGATTGAGCTGCTTGGTCCTGTAATAGAGGGGGTGGGAAGATAAATGCCTTGTGGATCGCTCGTTGCTTCTCCGAAGATGCTGCTGACACTTGCACGTAAGCTGATGGATACTGTTGTGCCACAGAGCATCCCTCCGCCCCAGTTACTCTGCAGGAAAGATTAATTGCACGGCGATATTCTTTCCTCCCCATGGTCTGGGCTGTGGGTCCTGCTTGTGGTCTTGGAGGGCTGTCCCTGTGGGGTGACTGTCCCCACTGGGGTGGAGAGCTGGGACCAGCCAGGGCGGCAGCGAGCCAGCTCCCGTGTGACTTTGCAGTAGGGAAGTGATTTGGGATCTCGGCACAAGGAGTTTGACAGCTCTTCAGGGAGAGGTTTCCCTGTGAACTCCCCCCCCGGAAGCCTTCCCTTCCCTCCCCCTCTTCTTTCCCCCCAACTCTTAAGGTTTGGCAGTAATTTGAGAGGAACCATGTGGGGCTTCTTGGAGCAGCCTGGGGAAGAAAGCAGAGGGAGAAACGGTGTCTGCTTGAATGTGGGACAGCTCGGCTTGGCAGAGCTGCAGCTCGGCAACCCAGAAATGGAAACAGCCCTTGTCACGGGTGGGAATGACACCCCTCTCTGCCCACCCTGCTCGGGGGCTCTCCAGGGTGAAGGGCCCGCTCTGGAGCGAAGTGACTGGGCTGGGACAGAGTAGAGCTGGCATTGGTCCCCCCTTCCATAAAACCCTGAGAGAGTTGGGGAGTAGTTTGGTGATTGAAGAGAGAACTGGATCCAGACACCCCTTTTTCCCCTGCAAAAGGCTACCCCAGTTCTGCCAGTGCCGCTGCTTCCTAACCTGGTTCTGTCAAGAGGATATGGGTTAAGGGGAAAAAAAAAATATCCTACTATTAAAAGTGCTTATGCCAACCCAGATCCTGCTGACAGAAAAGGGTTTGGTAGCGATACACATGACAGGAGGCCAAGCAGATCTCTGCAGAGTGACAGTCCCCAGATGGGCTGAGGAGCGGGGGAACCCTGCTGTCACACGCATCTCGCTGTTGCGGTGCACGAGCCTTTGGCAGCCGGGCTGGATGTACTCTTGGAATCTGCTGAGTTGGAATCCTGGTGGGTCTGTTTCCCCGCTGTGAACTGTGGCTGACGTGCGAGTGGCTCGTTAGTAACCCCTTCTGGAGACCCCTTGTAGCTGAAGGCCCCAGAGTGCTCAACGTGTCCCCGTTCCCTTCGGGATGAGTAACTATCCCAAATTTTGGAGGTGGGACATGAAACAGGCTGGGGTTTTTGTTCCTCCAATGCTGGGTTGTTTTCATCTCTGCAGCTTCCCTGGTCCCTCGGCGGGGTTGGGAAGAAGCCCTGTTGTTCGAGGTACCGGGCAAATCTGTAATACAGCAATTGCCCATGAGAAGTGTTGATGAAGGGGACTGAGAAAACCTGTCTGGTATTTCAAAGCCACCCGAGATGGGCTTCGCGCTCTCCTGGCAGGAGCTGGGTGTTTTGCAGCACGGAGTTCCCGGCCGTGTCCCTTGTGGGGCAGCGGGGCTGCCCTGAGCTGCCTGGCCCACGGCCAGCATCTTCTCCTCCTGACTTAGGCTGTGCTGCTGAGCTTTCAGATGCCCTGCGAGTGCTCCCAGCATATCCCTGACTCTGCACCGAGTTTTCTGGGCGACACAGCACAGCTCACCCTCCCTCTCCAGTTGTCAGGGCTGGGAGCCCCTCCTTTTCCCCAGCGCTACCTGGTGAGAGCCCAGGGGAAAGAAGCAGGAGATAAACGCCTGCTGGTGTCCCTCTGTATCCCCTGATAGGAGCTGGATGGCTTTAAGAGGTGGTGGCTGCGCAGGGTGGCTCCACTGGCGAGGAGGAGGAGAAGGAGGGCGGCGCTGCCAGCATCTGCTCCACCCGCCTCCTGGAAATGCGAACCAGGAGACAAATCTGAAATGAATCTGGAAATCACCGCAGCGAGGCCTCTGACCCACTCCTAGCACCGAGCGGGCAGTGCTGCATGAGGCTGGGTTACTGCCCTGGCCTGGAGAAGGTCCCTATGGTCAGGGCCACCTTCTGCACAGGTGACCTTAGAGGGCACAGCAGCCTCCAGGGACCACCAGGCTTTTCTCCCTCTTCTGTGCTGCTTTCTGTGTGGCGTTAGGCAGTTCTGTGCCTCCGCTCCTCCTTCTGTAACAACAAGTACCTTGAACCAGCTGCTGCAAGGAGTAGTGTAAGAGCCAGGGGGCATTTACCATTTGCATCAACCGTATGGAAAGTCCCTGGAGCTTGTGACAAGGGACATCGGGAAGATGGCTGATGCTACTGCTTGCATTCTTGCCCAGCTTGCTGGGAGGGAAGGAGGTGCGTGCCCAGCCCCTGGAGCTGTACGGCGTGGATGGCAGCGCAGGGTCTTGGATGTCTCTTCTGGGGTGTCCCGCCTGGTGTGACAGTTGTGGTCAAGGGTTGGCAAGTACAAACTTTGAAATGGCAGCGTCCACACCTGGTATCAGCCCTGGTGGGGATGGACTCTGGTGGGACAGAGGGGGAAACGAGAGAGGGTTTTCTCATGGCCGGCTGCTTGGAAAGCTGTGGTTCTGAGAAAAGAATAAAGTCTGCTGTGGACTGCAGCGTGGCTCCAGTTTGGGCAGCAGGGATGTCCCTGCCCTCCAGAGGTGGTGGCATCCAGGAGAAGAGTGAGCATCACCTATTGTCGGAGCAGGTTTGTGCCCTGGCACATATATTGTCAGGCTGGTGCCCAAGGACTGTCACCAGCACATTGCTCCTTGTCTGTCCTGCTCTGGGGGAGCCTTTTCCCTGCCCCTGTGGGATGCTGGGAACCCTCTGTTCCTTGCCCACAAGGAGGCTGTGCGGATGGCGAGCGGAGGGAGCACTTTTGCTCATTCTGTGGCTGCTCGGGGGCTGCAGGGAGGGAAGATGAAAGCGCTGAGAGCTCATGCTCTGCTAACCTTTGATCTCCTGCTCCCTGGAAGTTGGGAGCGAGTGGGGATGCTCTGGGGGGGTTCAGTGATGCTGAGCCAGCTCCGGCCACTTCCCAGCCACTTGTGGGGAGACCCGTGGTGTCCAAGGGCAGCGCTCTGTTCCCAGTCTCCTGCTCCTCAGGTGATTTGGGAGCCCATCCGAAGGCTGTGGGGAGGACAAAGTGCTGACTCGTTCTGGTGTCCTGTTCCATGGGGAGGAGAGCGTGTGTCTTGCCCACACTGGTGCTCAGTCAAGTTCCTCTCGGGGAGGAAGTCTCCTCCAGGTGGATGGGAGGTTTTGAGACTCACCCGGCTTGGGCTTGCAGGAGGAAAGGAAGGGGAGCCACGCGCATCCAGGAATTTGCATTTTTTATGGGAAAGGGATTGGGTAACATCCCTTATCCTTTGGAGAGCAGATGTTGAGCCCCTCATCCTAACTACAGCTGATCCCTCGCAATGCCGGAAGGAAGCACATGTGGGATTCAAGGCTGCGGGATCTCTGAGGACATCCTCGAAAGGCTTGCATTCTTCCTCTGCTCTTGAATGTCTCCCACCACTTGACAGCACTCCCTCCGTGACAGTGCTTGGGTGGCTGCCTCTTCCCCTGTCCTCTGCTCCCCTTCTCCTGCTGCCTGGCCCGTGGGACGCAGCTGTGGTTTGTGCTCCGTAAGCAGAGCCGTGAGGAGCTCTCCCACGGCGTGTGGTGGTTGGGCCCTCTGACTCACGCACACCTCCACCTGGGCTTTCTCTGGAGCCTCATCCTGCTGTGACGAGGCATGGATCAGCCCGTGGGCAGCGTCCCTCTCCAACGATGCCCGTGATAGCAGCGTGGTGGCTTCTGGGGAAGAGGAGGGCGGATGAGAGGCAGGGGCTGGCAGCGGGAGAGCAGCTCACCCGCAGTTTGGTGGCACGGGAAAGCCACGCTGCGCTTCGCCAGGGAGCTCGTTTGTCTCCACCAGGCTCTCGTATGAAGCAGTCTGTGACTTGGGGCTGCCCCCATCCTCCACGCCTGGTTGGGAGCTGCTTTTGACCTCCCCATCCATGGGAATTGATAAAGGAGCTGCGTCACCAGCAAGTGGGGAGGTGGTGTGTCCACCGGCTGCACGGATGGGTGTGGGTCTGGGGATGCCTGCCACGGGCTGGGGGTTGTTCTGCAGCTCGTTGACAAGGGGTGAAGGTGGCACAGCAGCCCCTTGGTCGTGTGGGGTTTTCACATTGTGGTGAGGATTGTTGCTGTCACGTCCTGGTTCATTTTCTGTCCTCAGGGGCCTGGAGTTGGATAAACAAGAGGAGGTTTTTGCTGAAGGTCTATCTCAGTGGGCCGTAGGGGGGCTGTGGACCCAGCTCTGCCTTCAGGGGAGTGGAGAGAGGCGATGGCGCCGTGCACAGCGTCACGTTCATGATGGGGCTGTATTGATGGACGGGCTTGTGGTGACGGTTGGGGTGTCACAGGGCTGGGAGACCAGGGTGCTTCTGATCTCTGCTTTTGGTGGGAAGAACTGATTTCACAGGTTGGGATTCAGAGATCTCCAGGGGTTTGCTGTTTTAACTGTCTGGCTTCACGCTGGTGTTTAAATACATGTGTGTGCTCTCATGCATATTTGCAAATTCGGGGAAGGGGGGGAAAACCCCAAAGTTTATTAGCAGCAAGCGCTGCAAAGCAGCCCTGGTGCCGGGCTGGGAAACAAGCCCATCACAGTGGGGTGGGAAAGGGCCGGTCGCTTGCCAAAACATCTGCTCTCCTGCTCTTGTGAGGTGTGTTAACAGCACCGGCTGCGTGTGTTCTCTGTGTGTCCCTGTGGCTGCAGGCTCCAGAAGG
>KZ513187.1:6456-18191 GCA_002844005.1 Limosa lapponica baueri
GTGGGATAAATCTATAGATTATTAAGTTTGGAAGGAAAGACATCTGATATTACAAAACAAAACAATGATTTCCCTTAAGTTACTTTAGCAAATAACTGATATAGTTGATATTTTTTCCTATTGCTTTTTATAAATTAAGAACTCCATGGGAATATCGTCAAACAGACTGAGACTTGGTGTTCTGAATTCTGTTCACTTTTTGGTCTAATTTGACTTGTCGTTTTGAGTGAGATGTTTAACTCCGTGGTCTCTGTTTGCCAGTCCTTAGAGAGGAGAATAAAGGTTACGTATTTAGGTGAACTTACCAAAGGGTGTTTGTCTGTACACACCTAAGGTATTAGTTGTTAACCCTTTAGAAAGTATCTGCTAAAGAACGCATGTGATTTTCATTGTAATACAATTTCTAAAACAACTCCCAGGCAGAAGTAGGTTGGAAAGAGCATTGTTTGAAGGCAATTTGGTAGCAATTTTCTTGGAAATATAATACTTCAGGAATGTAGTTCAGTATTAACGTAGGAACCTCTCTGCTTTGTCGGCAATTTAATGATTTAAAATTATGTGGATATTTAAAATGAGCAGAGAATGAGAGAGAATTGGAAACTAATTCAACATTGATAGCACTTGTTGCTCAGTTTGTTCTTGTGGAGCACCAAGTTATCCTTAGAGGAGAGCAGAGAGGAAAAAAATGCCTCAGATTAAGCTTCTATAACTACTCATGAAGCAAACTAATCATGGGATTTCCTAATTATTGGAATTAGGTTTCTTTGTCTGCCATTGATGTTCTCCTTGAATATTGCATAAAGCTGATTTAAATAATTGAATAATTTTAAGCTTAGAGGCATATTGGGGAATGAAAATGAAGTTAAATACTTCATGTTTTGATTAGAGCATTTCAGACAGTATCAACCCTGAACATAAGCAGTTTATATATATGATATTTTGAAGAAGTAATTTTAACATGTTTTTCCAGTTTTGTGATACCTTTTCCATGTATCCTGATGCTGTGAGACTCAATGGTAACTATGAATAATACAATTGTGAATTATAACTGATACAGTATGGTGAGAAGTGCTTTCTTCTTACTACAGGAAATAAACTATTTCCACTGATGCACCACCAACCTCAGTTAATTTATGGCTGTCCCTGTTCCTCTTGGGAGTCCCGAGCATGATCCAAGAGAGGTCTTCAATAAGATGTGATTTCTGTTTAATATGCTGTATTCATCATAACTGTAAAGAGTTTCTGTGGACATCAGATTACAGTGGATGGGGTTTAGATAAGATGATGAAATATTGTGTAACTTCTTCTTTTCTGATCTATTTCTTTCAAAGTCTAGTACACTGTGCAATATAGTATGTACCATAAGGAAGTTCAGTGTGCTTTAAAACTGGATGTGAAGTCTGATGTTTGATTCTGCTCAATGCTGTAGCCTAATTCAGTTCCTACTACTTTGTTTCTTCCAGGGCATGAGAGACTGCTCCCACGATGGCAGAGCTTTGTGTGAAAGACTTTGTTGAACACTGCATGATTCCTAAATGCTAGAAGCAGAAGGCACTAGCTGGTAGCTCAGTGTGGAGCAAAAATTTTATTTTAAACTTAAAAAGTAATTATGTCAAAGAAAAGCCGTGCCAAGGGAGAGAAGTCCGACATGGAGACTGAAGCCCTGCAAGCTGCTAATGAGGAGCTACGAGCTAAACTAACCAACATCCAGATAGAATTTCAGCAAGAAAAAAGCAAGGTATTTGTCTGTTTATCTTTTGTGATTGTTTTTCTTAACAGTAGCACTGTTAGAATCCAGCAGAGCTTGAATCTCAAACTAATTCGCTACTAAAATACATTAGCCTTAAAAATAAAATAAGGGACAAAGAAATGAAATCAGAAGAACCACTGATGAACTGAAATTGGTGCCAACTATTTTAAATAATGTACAAAAGGAAGTAAATATCCCCAAACATACAGTCACTGAAATTTGCAGTCACAGCAATACCAATGGCCCCAGCTTAAAGGCAAGGCTTTGGCAATGCCTGACTTAAAGGCAACAAGGGAGTTTTGTATTTGATCTTAGCACTGAAAACTCTATGTTGTAAAAAGAAGTGTCTTCAAAGTCAAACATCAGCATCATATTCAAAGCGTGTCACTTTAAATGCCTATGGAGAATGTAAATTAACTGGAAATCAACTGTGTAGGAGTCCTGATATGATTTTGCTGAGGTTATGTGTACCATTACTTGAGCTGTTCAATGATGCATTCAGTTGCTAATGAAACAGATCCATCAATATTTGTCTATCATCTGGCACACGTTCAACAGGTATTTACTTGAGCAATGAAGAGAACACCTAGGAGAAATTGTTCATTCATTAAGTACTTATATATTTGTAAAGATTAGCATTTATTTTTATGTATCTCTGTAGCAGTTCAAAGTACGGACAAGCCAATGAGGTTATTTCTATGCTATTAGTTTATTAATCTTGATTAGTGCATTTGGCTTTGCACAAGACAGTCCTGGAGGTGAATCCCTGTGCAGATGGAGTTATCTGTGTGTGTTTGGTGATACTGTACTTGCAAGAGTTTCAAGGACTTACCAGTGGAACAAGTACACACTGAAAACTTGTTCACTTTAGACAACATGGCTTTGTTGTATAAAGCCTTGTTTCTTTATATTGCTGTAAAATTTGGAACACCTGAATAATAACATTCCTGTATGTTCTAGTTTCTTTAACAGTGTGTGATACTCAGCTTTGAATGGTCTTATTTTTCATATTTTAATTAAAAAAGCAAACAAAAAACCCACCTACAAATATAATCTTCAGAATTTATTTCTTACAGAGGAAAAAGAAACAATAAACCCTTAATTCTTTTTTGACTGATATAATAGATTCAGCATGTATCAGCCATCTAAATTTGCGTTGCCTTGGAAATTTTTCTTCTTCACAAAAGAAGAAAAAAGTCATATCTCTTATGAGTTTGCAATATCAATGAGTGAACAGAAAAGTCAGGGTTTTTTGCTATTATCTTTCTCTTCCAACTTCTACTCCTTTTAGATGAAATGAAAATAAATAATAAAATGAGAGTGGCACAAACTACTTCTTTTTCTTAAAACCACGCACCATGAAATTTACTAGTGGTTGATACCCACTAAAATTGAATATACCAGCTGATAAATTGTATTATTTCACTGTCGTTTTTAGCATCTCAGTGCTTCTGTTTGGAAAGTGACTTGTGAGCTGATAGTACATTCCATTTACATTAGTAAATTATTTTTTTAGTTATTTCTTCTTATTTCCCCAATTTATTCTGTATCACTTCATATGTAGAAATACAGATGTGAATTTTATTACCATCTTTTAATTGTCTTAACTTTATAATTATGTGCTCTTTTTATCTTATACCTTGGACAAAAGAATGAATGAATTTTGAGTGTTTAAATTACTCAGATTCTAAAAAAATCTACAAAAAGATTACACAAGCCCTAAGAAGAGTTTACCTCGGTATGATTCCAAGTTTGATGCTTTACCTGTAGTAGTGTCAAGTTTAACTCTGATTCAACCAAGAATAAATTGTAGCTGCAAGACCATGACAGCTGTAGGAATATTTTCTATAACTAGTCTGCTTATTTACGTGAAGTCTAGTAAGAGTAGCTTCAATTTGGTTACCTATTCATCTCTCTACAGTTTGAGAATTTATTTTCTGGTGTATTGAGGTTGTTATAGGAGACACATCTGTGTTTCCTGTGGATATGTGTGCAGACGAATGAGTGAGCTCACATGTGTAGTGTGTAGTTGAATATGAAAGAGGAGATTACAGCCAGGGTGCTCTAAAATCCTACCAAATATACAGTGCAGTCTGTAGTAAATTCTGTGTCATGTTGGAGTGTGTTTCTGGGAGGATGGAGGGGGGCAAGAGGTCTTCAACCTCTTCCCTACATCTTTGGTGTGGTGTTTGCTCTACGTCATTTAACTGGAATTGAACCGTGTAGTTTATTTCCCATCATCAGGGCAGCAGCCTGTGCTCTGTCTGCAGCAGTTATATAGGATGCCACAACTAAGAAAATGAGTAAATTAAAGCCATTAAGATTTTTCCTCTTTAGGCTGTATCTTAAAAATGAGAAACAAAACCAACAGAAATTATGGTTTGATATCAGAAAACACTGTGCCTAGAGAATTCTAAATAAATTAGATGGCTTTATTGGCGCAGAGGTAAGAGAGAAAGTGTTGAAGCTGCTAAACTGACAGCTCTGTGGCCCGTGGGACATAAACTGTATTAGGAAAGGTAACAAACTCTTGTGGGGCCAATTCATTTAATTTAATTCTCCTAAACTATTTTATCCCTCATGTATATGCCTATATTAATGATTTATCTGAGGAAGAACCTTCTAATTGATGAGAGACATCACAAATGGAAATTAGTATTAACACACTTCTGCCTGCAAAATACTGGCTTCTCTGACATTAAAATTTTACCCAAGAGACATCCAAAACTTAAAGACGTTTCTCCTGTAAAATTGTTCCCCTCCATGCTTATGTGATACCTGATCCAAAATTGATATGTTTGCAGTTCTTTGAACATGCATCATTGTGGATCTTGCTGGTGGTGTTTTGGGCCCCTGTCATATGAGCAGCTGGATTCATTTATGTTGCTGAAGGGGCGAAGCAAAAGTTGTGGCCCTGCCTTAGTTCCCTTGTACTGTCTCTTGTTTTGGCAACACGTGTTTGATAGGTTGGGGCAGCCTATTGATATGTAGCGTGTCGTCCTGAGATTGTAGGTCTGCTTCCATCTATGGGAGAGTCTGGAGAAAGGAAATGCGTGAACTGAATACGGGCTCACGTACTGCCCTCTCTCTGCTGGTGGAAATGTTTGCTTGGAAGACATCCAAAATTTGGCTATCAAGTAACAAAAACCGAAGCACAAAAATTATACTTATTTTAACATGAATGGAGCCAAGACTTGCTCTAATGGTACCTTAAAGTCCAGTGCAGTAAGCACAAGGGGCTGCAATGAATGAGCATGGTCTTGGGAGTCAGACTCAAGAAAATGTGAATCAGCTCAATGGTTTTATAAATGCCCACATTGACATCCATGAATATTTAGGAACAAGTATTACAAAGTACCTTTTCCTGCTGAAATGGTTAGCAAACATTAGAAGATAGTCTTCAAATACATCGGACAATATTTTGGTCTTGATAGCAAGGTGTTACAGTGTTTGCTGTCACTGTTGCTCCATCTTCACCAAGTTCTCCTATTGCTTTTAAATATCCATATTTGGCTTGTGACTGTACATTTTATAGAGTTGAGATCAGAACATATCTAGGAGTTAGGATAAATGAAATGTTTCAACTCAGTTGCCACTGTATCACCTCACAATTTTATAGATTGCTTTTGTAAGTCCTCATGCTTTTCCCAGGTATCTTTGGGTTGGATGTTGAATCTGTGTGTAACAGTGATTCCTTGTAAGTTGAAAAAAAAATCTGTGTTCAATATGTGAATTTAAAAAAAAAATGAGATAGCATGTCATACTGTCAAAACAGCGTTATTTACTGGACATTAAAAATGTCTTACGGAAAAGAGTTATGGCCAATATGTATGGAAGAACTCTAAATACAGCTGTTGAGAATACAGACATACTGAATATATATATATATATATATTTTTATATATATATATATATAAATGAAAGTTATTCCTGTCTCCTATGTACGGAATAAGAAAGGAGCCAGTTAACTTACTCAGCTGAAAGGAGTGTACTGGATAAGGCACTAGGGTATTGTAATTGGGAATGTAATATGGCATCCCTCTTGGAGCAGGGAAATAGGTGAAGTATTGGAAAACCTCTGTTGAGTAAACCCCAAAACTCCTGCCACTACTGACTGGGAATAAAAGGAAGCACATCCCTTTGGGTAAGTTGTTTCCTGGCAGCAGTTGAACGTCATTTGAATTCGGCTGTTCACTACGCTTGATATATACATGTAATTTCACAATCCTTAACAAAATCACTAGACTGAGAGAATTTTGGACATCTGTCAAACATTAGACAGTAAGTAACAAAGTTATTAAGAATAAATGCAGCAGTGTTACTTTAATCAGAATTCAAAATTATTAAATGAGTGAATATGCTAGGCATGCTAATGCAATTTCTAACTCAGGTAAAACAGATACTGGAGAGGAGTGAGACATCGACAGACGGATACTAAGCAATAGTTGTCATTAATTTGGAAGAATCAACAAGGAAGTATGATAATTAAACCTTTTAGATGGTATCATGTTGGAAGAGGTCAACAGAAAACACAGTGGAAGAGATCCTAAAAAATCCTGATGTTACAGTGCGATCTACAGGAAAATTCTACTCAGAACTGTAGTAGGGCCTTTAAAATTAATGTATCTTATCAAATTATATATCTAAACTATTTAAATCTGGAATAAAAGGGAAATGACTGGAGTCTTCAAAAGTTTCTAGGGGATACAAATATAGCACAGAGAAAAGAGATAAGTTTCATATATTCAGATGTGAACACAAACACATTTTCTGTGATCCTTAGATATTGTGACATAATCTTCAGAGTTTAGGTTAAAAGGTTATCGGAAGTGGAAATGCTTGAGGCAACAAAGATTGCAGTAGATGTGGTGCCTTGATTTTTTAATTTATTCTTTTTAAAGAGTTTTTTTAAATTCATTTGTTACTGGAAATGGGCATGCAAGAAGAGGATACTTATGAAAATGGACAGCAAAAAACCTCCTTTGTTCACTCTGTATTCTATGGAGAAGGAACAATGAGCAAGATCGTAGATGAATGAAGCAAGCAGTAGAGGCAGATGGACTGGAAAAATGGTGACTGAGTGTACTGGTTTTGGCTGGGATAGAGTTAGTTCTCTTCACAGTAGCTAGTCTAGGGCTATGTTTTGGATTTGTGCTGAAAACAGTGTTGATAACAAAGGGATGTTTTAGTTACTGCTGAGCAGTGCTTACACAGAGACAAGGCCTTTTCTGCTTCTCGTACCACCCCACCAGCGAGTAGGTTGGAGGTGCAGAAGAAGTTGAGAGGGAACACAGTTGGGACAGCTGACCCCAAATGACCAAAGGGACTTGCTGTACCATATGACATGATGCTTAGCAGTAAAACTGGGGGGGGCTGCTGGGGAGGCTGCTGCTGAGGGACTGACTGGGCATCAGTCAGTTGGTGGTGAGCAATTGTTTTCATTTGCATCTTGGGTTTTATTTTCTTCTCTCATTTTTTTTCTCTTTTCATTACAATGTAAAAAAAAATATTATTTCTTTTTAATTATTAAACTGTTTTTATGGGTTTTTAATAGATACTGTTTAAATAAACAGTAGCATCTTTGCTTATTGGCCTCACCACTAGTAACCTGCCCTTTTACCAATTGGCAATAGATTGTCTACCATAAGCTGAGTTCCTGGGAAAAAGGTGTGAGGAGAGTATCTCTCCCACCCCTGAAACAATTGACTGTTGTGCCACAAAAAAACCACATCTGCATTTAAATCCAAAAAAAAACCCAAAGTGAGATAGTCCTTAGTAAGTTTTTATCATAACATTTTTATTGGGACAGTGGTTTAGTAGCACTTGGCAATGTATATGGCTTAATAGGTTATTGCCTTTTAGAAGTGTGTATCTTTAAAATTATGTCATTGAGTCTGGTTCATAAAACTGAACTATTACATTTCTGTCTCAAGTGTGAGAAGTACTTTGTCAAAAAACAGCATCAGATGTAAATATGCCATGCTAATGTAATTGTATTGTGTTCAAGAAAATCCTTCTTTCAGGCCCTTTTCAGACATAAGAAAGGGAAGAAACAATGGCATTTTGCATTATTTTTCCCAGAAGCCAGCTTCTGCTCTGGCAACAGTGTTGTATCAATATGCCCTAATTATTAAAGATTTAACTTAGAACAGCGGAAAATACCTGTTTTATTGGTGCCTTGATATCCTGCCTGGCTTTTTTTCCCCTCTTGGCTTCATTTCTTGGTTATACTTCATGTTCTGCCTATGACCAAACCAGCTTTCTTCATTTTAAAAAAAAAAAAAAAAGTGCAGGAAATTAAAGAAAGACAAGTTGCTTTAAAGTCTAAGTTCATTTTCAAACCAAGATTAGGCATATGGAAAAATGCCACACTGCTATTTTCATTCAGTCAGTTACTCTGGAAGCCAAATATATAAGATCTGCATGGAATGTATGCAGGAAGGAGTGCGGGAAGGACAGCTTATGGCTTTCAGGGAAGGCCTAACAGATCTAACTTTCCATCTTCTCTGACAATAAGCAATAACAAGAAAAGACTTCTTAAGATCTTAAGAATTAGGATGAATCTTTTTTTACTGAGAGATAGACATTTAAGATGCAGTGTAAAAAATCCAGGGGTTTTAGAAGGATTCTTGTTTACATTGCTCTTGTTGAAACTTTGTAAGTAAAATGATCAATGAAATATGATAATATTCAGTTATTCTGAGTGGTTTAATATGTGTTTTTATAGACAGCAACAATACATATAGATGTTGCCTTCCCTCAATTCAGTGAAAGACCAAAAAAATTTGAGCAAGTATGCCATTTTGTGTAACTCTGTACTCCTCCAAAATTTTAGAATCTGTTTCTTGTATATTAAAAATGTTTTTAGGAAGTCAGATTCATTATGTTCATTCATGTTTTGTATTGAAAACTGCCTTTCAGTTGCATGCTTTATGTACAATATAACTAACTTTAAATTACTGTAGTTTTGGAGGTATATTAACCTTGTTTATGTATGCCAGTATACAGTTTGTTTTCCCGTGTCATCATTACTAGGTTTCATTGCTCAGTTTCATTTCAGTTTTCCTTGCTCATCAGGAAGGGAATAACTAATAGATTCAAGTAAATAATGAGTGTTGGTTCATTTGCAAATTTATAAACTCATCCATTTGTGATAGTAAATAGATAAGTGATTTATCTTTGTTATAGCATCATTGAATGGGTTGGGTTGGAAAGGACTTTTAAAGATCATCTAGTCCAACCCCCATGCTATGGACATGGACAGGAGAGTCTTAGATTCTTCTATGGAATTGGGTGCCCTAAGGCAAGCACTGAAAATCAGTGCTATCCACCATAGGCTTAGAACTAAATGTTATCCCACCAGAAGAAATAACATGTGGGTATCTCCTGCAGATAATTTCCAACAGCCAAACTTAGCATTTTGGGAGAAAAATAAATAAATAAACAAATCCATCTTTCTTCATGAAGTTGTGTTATCTGAATCATCCTGGAATAGAGTAACAGTATCTGTGCAATGAAATCTGCTTCTGGTGGTGTCTGATTCAGGGCTGTTACCTTTTCCACAGCTGTAATTATAGTGCTTTCCCAGCTGGTGTTTAGTCCACAGTGTATCTAGAAGATTAGTTTCATGAAAATGTAGATACTTTTCCTCCCTCTTCCACTCCAGTCTGTTTCTTTTGGTTTTCATTTAATTTTATTTTATTTTTTAAAATCTAGAATAAGTTTGAGTTGGTTAATTCTCAAAGTTACTGTCAAAAATAACAGGATCATAACACCTTCTACACAGGGAAAGTCTTCTGTCCTTGCTGTCTGAAGACTTCAGGTGAAGTTCAGACCCTGGAAACCCTACTGTCAGTGCTCTGGGTTTGAGTAACACATTGGTCCCATTTTATGGTCACTTTTAAGTAGTAGTCTTGGATCCATTGGATGAGCTATATCTGGGGCTTTTGAGTTAAGATGTCCCGTTTTGCTTAAAGCAAAGCCCCCAAAGTGTCTGTTTAGAGCCAACCAGCTTTCAATAAACAAAATAATGGTCCTTTCCTGAACTGGAATTATTGCTTTTAATTAACTCTAATTTTTTGTTTTAACTGTAGAATCCAGAATGATGCAAAAAAATAATTTTTTTTAATTATACATTCAAAGTAAATGATAGTCTGAATATTAATAGAGATCTCCCATCCTTTCTGCACTACTCTGAGGCAAGTTACAATTCTGGCTTAGTTTACCATAAATTAAATGCATTGTATGGCTACAGACCCAGCTTTGTATAGCAGAGATGCAAGCAGTCTAGGAATATTGTGACAGTGACTAACATCCTGCTGCTCGAGAGCCTCCTTTTACTGTGAAGTGCTGTTTGGTGTGTATGATTGTATTGCCACTCAAGGTTAAAACACAAGTCTTTGAAATCTCTGCCTCTGACTTTGTTTTAGATGAGAAGTACATGTGTAGAGCCCATATTTTTGCAGTCACTGTGACAGGGGTAGTAGAAAGACGTTACTGACATTATGCATGATGAAATACATTATAGCCTTTCTGGTCTAGTATAATAGAGAGGAAAGCCTTTCTCCTTTTTTTTTTTTCTCCTTTTTATTTTCTTTCTTCTAAATTAATATCTAATCCCACTTGGAAAAAGCATTGCTTTCCATACAGCCTGCTGAGCGTCATTTTATAATGAGGTTTCATCACAGGGGGTATTACTATAATAAGCTAGAAGACTTTTCCCCTACTCCCCCCACAACCCTTAAAGTCACTGGCTTCTATTTTCTGAAGTATCTGGGGACTATAAATACCCTCAGTTTTAGGGTGTCCTGTCTGAAGCCCCTTGAGTAGACTTGATTTTTCAGAAGACCAATTCTTCTGGCTTATGTAATAAGGACTTTCCCATTTAAGTAGCTAAGAAATTAAGAAATCCAAAATCAATGTCTCTTTTTTCCTCTCCCCCTCCCCTTTTAATTTAATTTCTGTTCCCCATGTTCCTACTGATACGAACACCCATTTGTTCATAGGATCTCTTTTCTCTGTTTCTTCAAGGCAAGATCCTTCCTCATCTGAATAGCAGGAAGTACCTAAGGTCAAGTAGTGGATTTAAGTGTAGTAATTTGGGACTCAAATCCTAAAGACAGTATGTGTGTGAATTAGGTAAATCAATCTATGCCTGTCTGAGCATCCCATCTGTAAAACTGTGATAGAGCTGCTTAGCTACAGAAGAAGGTTATGGGAATAAATTAATTGAATATATGTGAAGATCTAAGTCACTATGAGCATCCGCGAAGCTTGGTCCTTCACATACTAGAAAGTTCTCTAGCATTTTCTTCCCAACATAAGCACAAACCCTTTTCTCTTTGATTTGTTTTCCATCTGCACAGTTATGGATGAGACTAGTTTGGGGCAGTTGGTGGAGGAGATAAGGAGAGAACTAGATTGGATGCAGCTCGGTTTTATTTTATTCCCTAAACCTGTGAGAACTTGCTGCCAACAGCACATCCCCATGGCAGATTCCTGCACACACACGGCCTTTTTCTAGCCCTGGTTCTCCAGTTATTTACTGGAGAGAGAGGTGTCACGTGCGCAGACTTTGCTTTTGAATATTCAGGATGAGGTTTTAATAATGTTTAAGAAAAAGCTCCCTCTGTGACTTTTAAAAGTGTGGTAGCACTTGTTAATCAATACTTATATTGGTGTTCCAGGTGGGTAAATTGCGAGAGAAAATCCAAGAAGTTAAGCAAGAAAGGGAGCAGGAGCAGCACAAGCACACTGCCTATGTTTCTGAACTGAAAGCCAAGCTCCACGAGGAGAAAATGAAGGAACTTCAGAGCGTCAGAGAGCTACTGATCCGGCAGCACGAGCAGGAGGTAGCAAGAATGGTGAAAATAAAAGACGGAGAAATTCAGCGTTTGCAGTCAACAGTCAATGTCCTGCGGGACGGGGCAGCTGACAAAGTGAAGACGGCACTGCTGAGCGAAGCAAAGGAGGAGGCTCGCAAGGC
>KZ513204.1:0-10271 GCA_002844005.1 Limosa lapponica baueri
AAAAAAAAAAATAAAAATCTGCATGCTGTTAATCTCTCCAAGGCCAACGCTCCCCCGGTTTGGGGGTTAAAAGCAAGGCAGGACCCCCCTGTGAGCCCCCCTGCTGCGCTGCGACCGGCGGCTGCCCTCGGAGCGGGGCTGGCGTGCGAGAGCTCCAGGGTTGGGGAAAGCCATGAAAGACGTTTTCTTTTTTTAGCCTCCTGCTCTGCTCTGCGCAGACATCAGGGTTTGCACGGCTCTGAGTAACTGCACCGGGAAAATCCTCCCACTGCCGCGCAGGCAGATCCAGCCCAGGCGGAGCTCTGCGGAGCGGGGTGCGGGAAGGTGCCGGGTACCAGGAGTGGGTGGTCACAGCCCACACTCGCCTCCGCCAGACACTCGTGTGCAGCGACGGGCTGGCAGGACCCCTCTGACTTCCTCTTTCTAAGGCAAGTAGGAAATTCACGTCCTTTGGCTAATCCTTAATCAGTTTTCCTGAGAGTGACTGCGTTTTCATTTGGTACAGTGGGTAAATCAATTAAACACTTTATCAGGTTATTTCTACAAAAACTGCTCTCCCCACTCACAGAATGATTGATGAAAGAGTGACTCTTTTGCCTCCGGGGAATGGTGATTAAGGAGTGACCTTATTAAGCTACTTCACGCAGCTGCGAATCAGACAACTCTGCTCCAAAGAGACAAAGCAAACGTCATTATTTCTCTTTAAAACTTCTTTGCCAACTTCCAGATCCATGACGACCCCGAGCGTGGTCTGTGCACTCAGCTGGCTATGGGAAAACCAGGAGATTTTACAGGGCTCAACCTGTAGGAAGGAAAGGCTCCTTGCCAGCAGCGTTCCTGGGATCCCTCCTGCTCGCAGGCTCCTGCAGCCCCGCTGATCTCAGCTCAGGGAGTGCAAATCAGAGCTGGCTGCTCGAGTAGGTAGGTGTTAAATCAGCATTACCCGTAATTCCTGTATTTGCTGAACTATGTATGGAGACCAGTAAAGACACACAGCGCTCTAAATCAATTCTTTTTTTTAAACAAAATTAAAACACTTTCTCCTGGTAGTAAGAAATCCCCAAGGTCTGTATATACTCTTGGGTTTACTTTAGCCTTTATCTGAACCATTGCTATCAACTTAGTTGTGAGACACATGTAAACCCAAGGCTTTCATTCTAATCATTTGAGATAGCCAAAGGAATAGCCTCGAAGAGGTGGAATGAAGTTAATCAAATCTGCCTGGGCAGGTCTCACAACTTCAGGCGTGCAGGGAAGCACCGCACCAGCGATGCCTGTCCACAGCCAGACCTCGAATCTGGTCAGAGCGCAGAGGGGGAAACCCTGTCCCTCTTCTGTTTCAAGATCTTCCCCTCTACGATCAACGAGTGATGGTCCAGAGCTCATGAGCCGCTGGGAGCTGAGGAAAGGCTCATCCATCCCTTGGTTGTGCAGAGACAGGTCTGCGAGAGGCTGCTCTGCTGCCACAGCCGCCCTGGATGGGATTCAGGGACTCTGGGCTCCCTCCGCTGTATTGATTTCAACCGTGACAGCCCAGAGGGGAGCGGAACAGACTGTGCTTCGTAGATGGAATTGAATTGTTTTAAAGTTTTTAAACAAGTTGGCCATCTTCCTGGGCTCTTAAATTAAAGGGCAATTAAGTCACTTTTGGTCTGGAAAGAGCTGATGAGCGTTTCCTGGTTTGACTCTTTAAAATTTTGCCAGAGTGATTAATGCAATGAAAAATTGTCAGCTCTCAAGTCAGGGCTGTCAGCCAACACTCAAAGCATTTATCTAAGCATATGCTCAGGCTCTTTTGGCCTGTGGACAGGAGGAAGGAAATGGGACAAAATGAGGGTGTAGGAAAGAGTAGCTGGGCATAAAGGACACTGGCGCAGCAACACCTGTAGCTTAGTCCTGATAACCACTATGGGAGGAGAAAAACTGCTGGTTCTGCAGCTTCATGGGAAGTTGACTTTTCCCCACGGTGGGGAAAAACCTGGTTAAACATCAGCCCCAGCTCCTGGCTGCCTGTCAGGTGTTGGTTCTGTTAAGTTATATGCAATTAATTGTGCAGCAGGGACCCTGCTCCCAGCATGAAGCCCCCCTGGAGCAGCTGCGGTGCTGCTGGGGCACTGGGAGAACAACCCTCCCTTGGCCCTAGGGCTCCCTCATATCCCGGTAATGTTGCTGAGAATATGGGAGAGCTCCAGGTTTTCCACTAGAAATGCCCGCGGTCTCCCTCCCTTTGATTTCCACGCTCCTTCCTAACATTTAAAAGCTCAAATCTATTTTGTTTCTTCCGGGATTGCTAACCAGAGCTGAGTCCTGAATGAATTCTGTCTCCGCTTTGGTTAGTCATCCCTTCAGGACAGATTTAGTAACCGCTCAGGGAAACCACGTAGAAGCCAACAGTTCACTGTTGGAAGGCAGCACCCACTCACTGTCAGCTTCATCTTCTTCCGAGCTAGAAAGCTGGAAGTGCAGCAAGTCAGCCAGAACGAGGAGAGCGAGCCTCTACCCTCACCTCCCGGGTAGGAAGGGGGATAAACTGATACGTACCTGGTCCCAAACCTGACTGCAGGCTCCAGAAAGCGGCTGCAGTGAGAAGTGAGAGCAGAGACAGCAAGCAGCTACGGCAGAGCGCACCCTCCCCAGCTGCCAGAGCAAACCTCCTGGGGGACCACAGCGCCAGGAAGGGCTCCCAGCGCTCCTCCGCGCGGCAAAACAGCCTGAACATCCATCGCTCATCCTTCGGGACCTCCACGGAGCTGGCAGCACACGGACCTGCCCCCAAACTGAAGCAAATCTCTCCTCGAGGTACAAAATTAGTAACATTTTAAGGTTAAAGAATTGCCTGTTCAAAAAAAATAAATAAATAATGCATATCTGACATGTTTAAACTTGACCTGATAAACCAGAGTATTTTAATGTACAAATACAAGTCACGACGCCGACGGTTTCAGGTAAGGACAGTTTATTTGCCCCTTTGAACAAATAAGGCAAGATATTTGAGAAAGATCAAACAAAGTCTCCTGTATCAAACTCAGAGGAATGCAATAAAACTTACTATTTCATACATATACAAACTAATGACCCAACACTTATATACAAACAGCCAGATCTTACAAAATAGCATTTCAAGTCAGCACTTTATGCCAGTGTTGCTAATTTCTTTTGTTACAAAAAAAAGTTAAAGCTACAAACTTCACATTTTTAAGTCTCACATGACTGACATCATCAGTATCTCTGGGTTTTACAAGCAAAGATAATGGTCTGTGTCCAGAACGCTTTCAGCAATGCAGGTGGACCCAAGGAGCGCACAAATGCAGCTTGACAATTAGACAAGCTTTTTGCTTAAAAACCTCATTGGAACAGCTTTCCCTTACGGTACGAGCCTTGTTCTTAGGCTGGAGAACCCTCAAAGTGAGCAGGTACTACGCTCCCAGACACTCCACAAAGGGACCAAAAAGGGAATTATTTTCTCTAAGAGATTGAAAATCAGTGAAGGAGAAAATAATTCCTCTGCATTAGAGCTCCAAGCGCAAGAAACATCATCAAGTCTCAGCCACTGCAAGCATTTAAGAAAGGTTCAAAGACAGTTAAGCCATTGGACCAGTTGTACTTATTTTGGTTCATTTGCTGTTTTTTAAGACAATCACATCAGCAAAGCAGAGTATTTCAAGAGTGCTTACATTCAGTTACAGCAGTCACAGGTTGCATATTCTGTAAATAGACACCACCCTGTGGTGTTTCACCTAAAACTTGGGTTTTCTAATGCCCTCCGATCACTAGAAAGTTACCTACACAGTGCAGAGGTAAAACTACTCCCAGCAGAATCTGCTTGATCCACGCCGCGTGCGAGCAGTGCCCCAGTTCCCCTGTCCCATATCCACACCTCTGTTGGGCCAGAGCCACCCGAGTGACAAATCCAAAATCAGCCCTTGTCCAGAGAACTCCCTCCTGAGCTGCGGGAGTTTCTTTGATGCGAAGGTCGCTCACGAATACTGCTCATAATAAACGCGTGTTTAGGGCAAAAGGCATGGCACGGATTTCAGAGGAGCACTCTATGAGCCCTGATGTTCACACAGCACTTCACCAGACCTCACCAGAGAGTCCGGACTAAGGGATTTTAGTCCGTTAACAGCAACAAAGCTTTTAATTACTTGGTTTTTCCAATTCAAAACTTTCCCAATACTTGAGGCTATCAAACGGCTGGTCATCCCAGGATGTACCTTTGGCTCACCACCTCCCCCTTCCCTTCGGGGAGCCGGTTTGCTGATCTCTGAACAGCCGTGCTCGCACTGCGCGTCAAACCGACACCAACCGATGCAACCAGATCTGCAGAGGGGGTAAAAATGGCTTGGTTCCTTTCACAGCAATGGAGTTTACCTGTTAACAGTAGCCAAGAGTCTGCTCCGACGGGGAAAAAAAAAAAAAGAAGAGCCTACAGAGGTGTGAAATGAACACTTCACCCCTCCAGCAGCATTTGATTCAGGAGACACTGCTATTTAGTTAATTATCTAGGTGAGGTACCAAGGCCTGTTTCAGAAGAATGACTGGAAACTGTTCCCTCTATCAGAGCAAAATAAATTGGTAGAAATACTTGCTCTGTCCAAATATTTCATCATATGCCAGATAAATCTAAAACTACGTAATTCTGCTGTCACAGCCCGTGGGGCAGAGGCATCACTTGGTCTCTGCCCTGCAAACCAGGCTCACTTCTTCACTGCTGCTGTCTCACTCCCCACTCTACCGGTGTGAGTTCATTGCACCATCCTCACAGCGATTGTACACGCTGGGGCGTTTCCGTTGATTGAGCTATACCGGGCAGGAACGGCAGAGAAATGTAAAGAAAGAACACAAGGGCATCCAGAGGAACGGGAAGAGACTGAATCTCTTCCAGCAGGACATCAGCAATCGTCTTCTCATTCAGACCAACTCCGCCTTCGCTCCACCACCATCAATGTACATCTTTGCCAATTCAACAAAGTCTTTACTTTCCGTTCAACTTTTCTGATGTGCTAAACCTCGCAGAAATGTGAAGGATTGTGAAATTAGGTTTTTATTCAAGCATCTAAAGATGTAAATCTGAAATGAAGCCCAGGAAATATTTCACAAACCGTGGAGATATTTAAGTCCTCTCAGCCAGAGCAGAAGTACCTAATTCCTGAGAGAGGTTCACACAACTTCCACCCATTCGAATACTGTTTCCTGTTCCTGAACTCCACTGTCAGCAGGATCTCCCTGAAGGACATTTCCAGACAGACAGACAGACGAAGGGGGAGAGGATCGGCTCGTCGATTGGCTTTTGGTTTTAAGTCGGTGTGGATTTTAAATTGCAGAACGTAATATCTGATGGAGGCACAACATGCTTTATCTACTCGTGTTAATTCATAAAGTACACAAAAAGAGGACAAAACTGAGGTCTTGAAGAAACCACACTTGCTTAAAGCACACAGTGTAAGGCATGGGGCTTATTACAGGCTTTTTATAAAATGAGATCTAAGTTTCTTTCAAAAGGCTGGAACAGTTTGCACGTGTTCTCACCTGCTCTCTTCAGTGACCTAAAACTTACCAGTACCTTAACAGTAGAAGGATATAGTTAACAGCTTGAAATTGCGCCTGAGCATTGACAAACAAAAACAAAACCCACAAAAGATGCAGCCGTTAAATACCACAATCCGTATTAACTTAAAACAAAATGGACTCCTGAAAGTTCAGTTGAAAAGAGAGTGAGCCAACTTTCATTAGCCTATTTCCATCTGTTCCTCTGATTTAAAAACAATCCCCCTAAAACCAGTAACAAAACTCCTTCAGAATAATGTTTTAAATATATGTCTAACATTAAAACATACCATCAGGACGTTGCACTTAGTGGCATTCCTGAGTTCACAAAGGTGCTATGGAAAAATAAATGAGCAGAAGTATTGCCCTCTATCTTGCTAGCGTATTTCAATAGAAATCAATATGTTTAGTAGTCATAAAAGCGAGGAGCTGATTGTTTGAGGATGGAAGAATATTCTACCAGTGGCTCAGAAGTTCTGCTGCCGCCGCTTCTTGGCTTCAATGGCATCGAGGATGGGCTGCCGCTTTGATTGGTACTTCTGGCGGATTTCTTCAATCTCCTGCTCCATCATGGGGTCCAGGGCCGAGAGCCTCCTCTGGAGTTCGTCGACACTCCACGTCTTCAGCTAGCAGGGGGACAAAAGAAGGACAGACATCAGCATCGGTACAGCCACCATCCACACACCACAGGGATCCTGCTGCCCGTCCCACGATCACAACACGTCTTCCAGCAGGAGAAGGTGGCAGAGTTCCGCTCCAGAACGCTGCTCTCCATGAGATTGGCGTGAGCCTCAGGATACTGGGCTGCTTTTGCTCATTTGACAGATACATTACATGCTCTGTTTAGTGACAGCGCGAGTGCATAAAATGTATAAAACAACCAGTGAAATGTTTCCCCCGTTGAGTTGTTTTCCTAACGCTTCATTTTGCAGGCTCAGAACAGAAATACTGTATTGAGATGGAACAGAAGTGAAGTTCTCTCCCCCTCCCCTTTCCCTGCAACTAAACCTCCTTCTGCCAAGTGACAAAAGGAGACAGAAGGGAACAGAAAAAAGAAATCATTTGACAAAAGTTGCATTTGAAAAAAAAAAAAAAAGCATTTATGTGCAGTCAAGCTGAACCTCAGCCACGGTGAGGAATTCAGACTCCTCTAAGCTAGAAATCCCAGAACACAGGCTCCAGGTCACTTTGGGTCAGCCTCACACTGCTAAAATATGCAAGTACAATTTGTATTTCACTGTACACGTGAAGATGTCAGGCGAGTCTGGACAAGCTTCCCTTCACCGAATTCCCTGTCTGCCTGCCCTTTGGTTAATTGGCTGCCTTGTGCGTGCCAATTTGCTGAGCACTGGCACAGGAAAGTTTTATTCTGTGATCAGAGATGCCAAGTGTGGCCTGGGATAGTCTAGACTGACCAGAGCTACACCCTTTACATATTATAAGAATATTACAACCTGTGGAACAGACAGGATTTTGGGATAATATTTAAAAACACGGACACTGGAAGTGCTTCAAATATCCACCTAAGCATCTGTCCTTTTCCCACCCAAGACCAAGTGACCCCCAGAAACACACGCAGACACTATTTTATAGCCACTGCAGAGGATGGGAATGACTGTCCTCGCAGAGGATGGGAATGACTGTCCTCACCACCTGCTTTCAGTGACCACCTGCTGTGGATACTAAGAACATGAAAAACAATTTGGTTTTTTTTTTTTTTGGTGAACTAAGAAGTGTCAATTTTTAGACTTTCAACAAACGTCGTAATTAAGCGACTTATCCTTACTGCAGTTAAATGCAAGCGATGCTGCTGTCTTGGTTTAGCTGTTAATTAGTCAGCTACTGTGGTTATTCTTCAAGGCATTTCTGAACCAAAACACACAGTGAAACGCTCGCCGACTCTTGTAAAGCAACAACTGAATTACTGGCTGTTTGATGGCAGTTGTATAGTTTGCATCAGTCCTTAAATACTACAATACGGAAATCCTTATCCTTCTTCCTGTGGTGAAAGAGATACCAGTCCCCAAACCACAAAGTCATCTGCTAGTCATTTCTCACAAGGTCTTTTGAAATCCTTCAGCATATTCTGCTAAAGATATTTCCTAGTTGCAGTTACAGGATCACGAATCCACTTTAATAATCCAGGCACACGCAAAACAAAACCTTTCTTGCAAGGGTATGCAGTCTTTCGGCCTCTCCAATCAGGCAACTGTTCATTAGAAAGACAAAGCACTTCCTCCACAAAGATATACATTATTTATACACATTAATGCAACTTTACCAGACAGCAGTTTAAGTTGATGCATGGCACCAGTTGCCTTTTCACACTAATTTATTATGGAGCACGTAATTATTTAACATTCCCCTTCCTCACAGTCCAGGGAATTGAACAGTCAAATAAAAATGTAAAAAAGAAAAAAAACAACCCTTAATTCAAGCACTGAGCACATACACGAAGCAGCTGTATCAGAGCAAAGGGCTGTCAGCTCTCCCAGAGCACCCAGTGCTAGACTGCTGAAAGAGAGTTTTGGAACAGACCTAAAATACCTCGCTCATGGCTTAAGCCAACTATTAGATGTCAGAAATTGTCCTAGGGCTGCAATCTTCCATGGATGCCCCCTGAGCCACCTCCAGCATCCTCCTGAAGGGCTGGGGGCTGCTTACAGCCAGAAACAAATTGCCAGAGCTGGCGGACCAGAGGGCAGAGCAGATTTAGAGCCACGGGCTCTCCAGACCCTGAGAACGGGGCAGTGAGAGATAAAAACTGTCCTATTAACGTTCTCGAACAGGATCTAGCATCCGTGGGTACCGACACGCAAAGCCTTTCTGCTCACTGTAAGCAACTGCTTGCCAAGGGACGCAATGGCTGTGACAATTCCCGGGACTGCGTGTTTGTCAGGACAGATGGCTAACAGTATGGAAGTACAGCAGAGTCTGGAGTGGGCAAAAGCCTACAGAGAGATATTAATACGAACAAACCGGGACGTGGGTTACCTGCGCAGACGCGTGAGGCAGAACAAAGTACTGCTCAAGGAGACTGATCACAGGTTAACCACAACGGGGACGGTGGGAGAAGGGAGAGAGGCAAGTCCACGCCGTGCAAAAATCTAAGAGCAGAGAAATACACCCCATGTGCAATGCTGTGTGTTGATGAGGATGAACTAATTACAGAGTTTTCAGCTGGAATAACGTCAGCGTGGCTGTGAATGCCATGCTGCTCCTAAAAGAGGCAGAGAAGCCAAAGGGCAACACTAGTAAAAGGTCCCAAATGTGACTGCTCACCACAGATGAACTGACAGGGGACTGACAGGCGTTAATTACTAACGTGCGCCCATGCAGTGGCAGGACACCAAGCCCTCTGCTCCCACCATGCTTCGGCCCCACGACACCACCAGCCCCGCGACCTGGGCTGGGCTATTACCCAGCTCGTCCTTCACTCGCACACACATCTTTAAAAGGAAAAAAAAAAACTAAAAAAAGAATGTTTAAAATGTGATGGCCTCCATTTCACTTTGCTGCCTGGCATTTCACCATGAGCCAATGCCAGAGACAGACTTTCTCCCAGAAATTAAGTTTTTAAACTCTGGCCTATCTGTCTCCGCAGCGGTAGACTCCTGGGATACTGACATTATTCTCTTAGAGAAACGCCAGAAGCAAAATAAGAAAAGAAGGACAAGGACAGAGCATCTCATGACAGACGGTTACTCAGGGTAAATCTCAGCGCTGAAGAGCTGCAATTAGAGCGGGTTTTAGCCAGGGGCTCAGTCCCATTCCGCTCCTCACTTCTCCTTAGCAATCCTTCTGTTGGAAGAAGCCATAAGTGGCTTTGTAAAAGCCATCTATTTTTGTTCACAGCGATCAAACAGCTAAGACAAACTTTTAAAGGAAGGAATCTCATTTCAAATGTAAAGACCAACATAAAATACTTGTTCTAAGGTTGGTCAAACACATCTATCAACAGGGAGAGGCAGCAGCGCAGCAAAACTGTTCAAGCAAGGCTTTATGTGCTGAAAGCTAATTTTTAACCGTTTGATTAACAGCCGTATTTTTACTCCAGGTTTTGAGAATAATCTTAACTCTGTAAAAATGCCCAAGTGAAGACGAACGTCAGAGGTGCAAACGTTCCCACGAAAGCCCACGGCGACATGCGCTGTTCCCTCTCCTCGACACCCCTGGCAGCGATATCTTGTTCGAACACGCTGATGATTTCTACTGTGTAATTCAGAAGGACATAGATAATTACATCCTTCAGGAGGACATAACCTACGGCCTTTCCATGCATACGTAGCGACGATGGACAAATCGGGAACACACCACTTGATATACAATTTCTTCCTGAAGGAGAAGATTCGTACGCTGTTCATGCCATCCCTTTGCCAGCATTTCAGACAGACTTGCAGATAACTATTCTGCTGAACAACACGCACCTCAGCAAACTGCTTCTGAGTTACCGTCCTTTCAAATCAGCTTTTTAAAAATAGGGGGAAAAAAAAAACCCTGCCACTCGCATTTGTTACAGTCAGGTAAAGTGTCACTGCAACATGATATTCTACTGAATGTAAATGAATCTAAGCAGCAAAAGGAGAATAAATAAAGGCTCTCTGCAGACACGTTAGAGTATGGAACCTGTGGCTGTGTCAAGTGCACCATGGTCTGAAATTTATACCTATGCAGTTCTGTCCTGAGCAAGAGGCGGTCTGAAAACCTGCCACAGTATTTTCAAA
>KZ513205.1:0-11529 GCA_002844005.1 Limosa lapponica baueri
ATCAGTTTGAACTGACTTGTTAATTTAGGTTTTTATGTTAATTTAATTGTATATGAATGTTGTCATGTAATATTTTCATGTGCTTTTTTAATAACCATGTACCAGATGGTGCTCTCTTGCAACTACCCATTTTAAACCACTTACATTTAATCTTTTCAAAGGTAAATTCAGTTATGCCAATTTTTACCTTGAAAAAGGGTTTGTAAAATATATTAAAGTAGTAAAAATAGACAAATTAGCAAAAAAACATGAATGAGACCTCTGCAAAAAGGCTGAGTATTTATGTACTTAAACTAAGACTTACTCTTTATATGGAAGCCAGCAAAGGCTTTGATGTCTTGTTTGATTTAACTGTAAGCTGTAACTTCCCATATTCATGGATTTTCATAGTGCATCTTATTTTTTGTCTGGTTTCATCTGTTTCAGACCAAATTGCATTCAGCTAGTACAGAAGACAAGGACTAGTTGTCCCCTTATCTTGTAACAGTTCTTTATGCCCATAACAACAACAAAAAAAATTAATACAATCAAATGTCAAGAGTACAGACTCAGAAAGAAAACAGAAAACAACTCCGACAATGTTAATGTTATCCACAATAAGTACACATCCCAAAGGCACTTAAATCTCTGTTTCACTTTATGCACCAAATGAGTAATCCCATTGAGTTCTGAGAAATTACTACTATGAATAAAATTAAACTGTTGCATAAATGTATAAAGAGGTCAAGGCATTCATTTCCTTTCTATTACACAAGATTTTAATTTTCTTAAAGTCTTCTGTGAACGCTTCCCAGCTTTTTTGCATCCAGTGTCATGGTTCTGCACTAAAGGCATCACAGGTTGCGGTTGAAGGATAGCGGAAGGAAAAGGTTCTGTTCTCACCTTTATTATTGTTCCCTCCTTCGTTACCTCGGCAAAGTAATTTGACATCTTTGTGTTTCGAGAATAAAGTTAGCTACTGTGACATCTTTTGAAACACTTAAAATCCATAGTTGAAAAAGATTTGATTATTCAATGTGGTATCATAAACGCATTACATGAGTGAAGAGTGAAATGGAAAAAAGACGAAAACTATTTAAAACCAAGCAGTTAAAATAAAAAAATGAGGGGGTGAGGGGGCAGTTAAATAACGTAAGTTTGCTTCATTCGCAGTGTCTGGAGGTTCCATCACTCATGAAATCGAACTTTAGGGAATTGCTTCCACTCCCCATCCCTCATTCCTATGACAGACACGATTGTAACACAAAAATAGAATAGAGCACAAAGTGACATTTTTATTGACAGTGGTAGAGATATGCCAAATACTGAAAAAATACGGAAAAAGAACTCTTAATTCAAACTGAATGGCAGTTTTCTCAGAGAAAGAGTGTGCATACATTCGTTATTCAAGCAATCTAGCCTATTGTGTATTGTCTCTATCCCCGTATAATCCCTGATTGGAGTTCTTTATACAGAATAATACATCACCCGAGCTTTCTGTGACTATGTCTATAGCACACTTTAAGAGACTTCGAAAAATCAGTCCCATAAGGTGTGTTCATTCTCTTCAGGCCTTCATACTCACACACCAGCGTATCCCAGGCACATCCACAGAGCATAACAAACAAGGAGTCTTCAGATATCATACCTCTCCCACAAGCTCTCACAGTGTACCTGCAAAAACCTGTTCTGGGGTATGTCTGACTGACCTACCCTTTATCACCGCATGGGAGGCACTATCTAATTTTGCACCCGCATCTTTGAAGCAATTTGGCAACAGAGGAAGAAACCTGGGCTGGTGACTTTTGCCTGTCCCTTCCCACTGCCTTCCAAAGGCCTGTTGGTGGTGATTTCTGAAACTGAAGATACGCTCGTGTCTACCAACCGCAGATTCATCTCACCTGAACTCTTGAACAGAGTAGCTCAGCCTCCACTACCCAATCTTACATGACCAGAACACACCAGTATGTTCTGTGGTTCCCTTCATTATCTGCCTTCATTATCTCATTATCTTCCCTTCATTATCTGAATCAAGACTAGGAAGCGGCTCAATCTACAAACACTCAGAGACAGAGCACAGACCCTGCAGAGGAAAGAGTGGTGATGAAGAAAGTCCTCTTTCGGGTCATGCAAATTAACCATGTGTGTGCGTGTGTTTCTAACTATGCAGGAAGCAAGAGATAAGAATTAAGGCATTCCTTCATGGTGTCAGTTTAGGAGGCAGTAGCGTGTACATTTTATTTCTCATGTGATTTGAGATACAGTACAGAATAAAATACCTTTGCTGTTTTCATTCATGGCCAGAGAACAGGCCTGAATTGACAAAAAAAGAGCCCCAGTGTCCAGCTCTTTGGGGCCCTGTGGTTCTTCACAGCAGCTACGCAAGGCATCATGCAGAGGACTCTCTTGACTTACCCAATTTCAGCTCTGAGGTGAGCATCGACTGCTGAGTCAGCAGAGAAGGTGGAGAGTGGAAGAAAGCCAACATCATTTAAGGGACAGGTTTCTAGCAGCCTCTTGAATTAATTTGTAGCAATAGTATATGGCCCTAAGCTTGGAGAGAAATGACCAAAGAACGTCATAACCCAATCTGCTCCTCCAGGTAATGCCGCAAATCAAGACAAGATTTGTCCACTCAGGTTTTTACATGACTAACCATTGAGAAAACTGCACAGGGCAGCACACTTTCTTTAGGGAGAGACAAACAAACGAAAAAAGCCTCTCCCCTGTGCTTAAAGTTCTTTTCCTGCATTCCTGGTTCTTACTGCGCAGCACGTCCTGTAGCTTAGCTCCTCACCCATCACAGGACTGGGCCTCTCGGGAGTTCACTCTAACATTGGTCCGAGGCAAATCTGCAGCAGTTTTTATCTCAAATGTGTACCTGAGGCAGAATGGTGAACAGAGGTGGTTGCAGGCCAACTGTGATACTCTTGAGTCCAAAGACAATTCTTGTCCATTTCCATTCCTTAGAGTCGTTTTACCTGGAAGACATATAGGGCTGGGGCAAAGCCAAGAATATTTCATTTTTTCCCTCCCTGCTAGAGAAACACAAACAACAGAAATATTCAGGGTAGAAAAGCCTGGAACAGGAACCCCACTGTTGTCCTGGAAGATGATCTGGTTGATTCAATAAGTGGGAAGAGAAAGAGGGGAGTCCTACAGTACAGTGGCCAGTAGCCACCATCCTGCTGTTGCACAATTTTCTACAAGGTCCTCTTTTCTGTATACATAGGCCCTACATGCATATCTTTTGACGCTGTATTTGAAAATGCTAAAGAGAGGAATGCTGTAATAAGACAGTGCATCTGCAGCTACAGGGAATACTGAAGGAGTCAAACATTGTTGAGTAGGGTGAAAAGCCTGGACCATAAGTAGCTGACAGGACTGCTAATCCAGTGCTTTCCGGACACTTTAATTGCGCATAAGTATACTCAATTCTTTACAGAATCACAGAATCACATGGGGTTGGAAGGGACCTCTGGAGATCATCTAGTCCAACACCCTGCCAAAGCAGGTCCACCCAGAGCAGGTCCCACAGGAACGTGTCCAGGCGGGTTTGGAATGTCTCCAGAGATGCAGACTCCACCACCTCCCTGGGCAGCCTGTTCCAGTGCTCTGCCACCCTCAAAGTGAAGAAGTTCCTCCTCATGTTTAGGTGGAACTTCTTATGTTCAAGTTTGTGCCCGTTTCCTCTTGTCCTGTCCCTGGGCACCACTGAAAAAAGACTGGCCCCATCCTCTTGACACCCTCCCTTTAAGTATTTATAGGCATTGATCAGATCCCCCCTCAGCCTTCTCTTCTCCAGACTAAAAGGACCCAAGTCCCTCAGCCTCTCCTCGTAAGAAAGATGCTCCAGTCCCCTCATCATCTTTGTAGCCCTCTGCTGTACCCTCTCCAGCAGTTCCCTGTCCTTCTTGAACAGGAAGCCCAGAACTGGACCCAGTGCTCCAGATGGGGCCTCCCCAGGGCAGAGCAGAGGGGCAGGATGACCTCCCTCAACCTGCTGGCCACACTCTTCTTGATGCACCCCAGGATGCCATTGGCCTTCTTGGCCACAAGGGCACATTGCTGGCTCAGGGGCATCCTATTGTCCACCAGGACTCCCAGGTCTTTCTCCTCAGAGGTGCTCTCCAACAGGTCAGTCCCCAACCTGTCTTGGTGCAGGGGGTTATTCCTCCCCAGGTGCAGCACCCTGCACTTGCCCTTGTTGAATTTCATCAGGTTCCTCTCTGCCCATCTCTCCAGCCTGTCCAGGTCTCGCTGGATGGCGGCACAGCCTTCTGGTGTGTCAGCCACCCCTCCCGGTTTTGTGTCATCAGCAAAGTTGCTGAGGGTACATTCCATCCCTTCATCCAGGTCATTGATGAATATATTGAAGAGGACTGGACCCAGCACTGACCCCTGGGGGACTCCACTTGCTGTGGACCTCCAACTAGACTGTGCCATTAATCACGACCCTCTGAGCTCTGTCTTTCAGCCAGTTTTCAATCCACCTCACTGTCCAGTCTTCTAATGCACACTTTAAAAATACTTGTGTCTTCATTGGTGCTTTATAAGGCATGTAAAAATAAACCAGAGCATTGCACTTTAGTTTTATTTCTGACTGAAGACACCTGTGCCATTTTGCCTTTTATGTCTTTCAGTGCAAGGACTCCATGAATCCAATGGCCATCAATTTATTCATCCACTGCTATGGCTTAGTCAAAGAGCAACTGAGAAGTACAATACCTGCTAATTTTGTGGCATGGGCTGAATGTGCAATGTTCTCAACCACAAAATGCTTTCAGAAAAATAAATAAATAATAATCTGACACTCCTACTAAGGTGAAATACTTTTGAACTTTCCTTTTCCTTTCCCATCCAGGCAATCGTATCCCTTTCCGTCTTCACTTATTCCTCCATTGGATTTGCCTGGAAGCATATAGAAATAGTGTATGTTCCACAGCCACCTCTTTAATCCAAACTCTCAGATTTTACATTTATCTTTACCTTACTAACAACCAGCTGGAATAAAGAGCAAGTGAGCAACTGTTTGAACTTATCAAACAATAAGTCAAGATAAAAATGGGGAAAATGCCTTTCTTTAATATAACAAAGCAAGTATATTAAAATGTAGTCTGACAAAATAAATTCTTCATGAAAAATTGAACTGAAGTGTTCTGGAGCATGCTGTGACATTCTTTAAAAGCAACAAAATGCACAAGTGCCTTCTCCCTCATATGCTATATCCAATGGCTTAATAATAGAAGTATTAGCAATTTTATTGTAAACAAATGCATGTGCTTCATAACTAGAGTTTTTTAATTATTTTCAATTTGAGCCTATAAAAAAGGTTGAGATTTCTTATGTACTAAATTTCCTTCTATCCACCTTTCTTTGTACCATGTAGGATTTTAAAGTTTTCTAATTAACATCTTGTGTCCAAAAATACAACAGGAAGAAAAATCTATATGAACATCCAAAAAATATATGTTCTCCTAAGAGACATGGCTTCTATATTAAAACCACAAAGGTAGGAGGACTTAGTGCAAAAGTTCAACCTCATAATTAATGCCATTTGGTACCCCACAAGACACACCACCCACATCCTTAGTTCTAAGTGCTAAATAGCAGTTAGTCTATTAAAGCTTATTGCTCAAAAGTTTTGCATAATAAAGATCAGACTGCAGAAAAATGTGCAAATTCAGAATCATAAAGTATAAAGAGTTAATTAATCAATAGACCATTTAGACCAGTATCCGTCACAAACGAAGCCTTTCAAACTACTGAAAGGTGAATTTATGGTGAAGTTTCTCCTTTCTATCAGTTACACTTAAATTGTGAAGATTATTGCTAATTATAAGATGTGTAGTTCGCCAGCCAGACCTTTGCTGCCAGTGCAACTTATTCTGCAAGTATCAGTCTGTTCTGCTCTCAACTGGATGTTTCCAGCTGTGGCCACGTATGCGAGTGCAGCGTTTTACTGTATCTCATGATATTTTTAAATTTTATTCTAGTGTGGTAAAAATCACTTCTACAGCACTTCTTAAATTTTAACAAGACATGTCCCTGGCCCCAAAGGGTTCATAGCTTAAAAGAAACTTGTCAAGACATGTTGGAAGACAGCAATTTAGGAAAGGAGAGAAAGGCAGGAGGGCAAGTCATTAATAAAGACAAGCACAGAGAAAACAGTGAACCCAGAATATCATCAAGGTTTTCTCTGGATCAGCAGGAAAAAAAAAAAGACATTGACTTCTGCAAGTCCTTCTGCAGCAACAGTTGGGAGGGTAGATATCAGAAGGCTTCATAAAACTTGGTATGTGGTTTTCTGATTTGAGGTATGCCACATACCTCCTGAATTCAGGAATGTTCGTAAAGGCTCACCTTAAAGCATAACAATTCCTTTTCCCAAGGAGGTGATCAATTGTCAGTCATCCATACTTACGATTTTTGATAATTTATGGGCAGGACTGCAGTGGCAGATTATATCCAGGCACAGAGGATCTCAGAGCAGAGACTGGGCTTACCTATACCCTGCCAAGCCTATGGGTGACACCAGCTACTTACAGGGACTGGGTGGTGGTTTTCAGCCACATACCATTGCCTTGTTGGAGGAATGGGACTAAAAGCACTGCAGCAACACAGAGATCCGACCTGAGCCTCAGCATCCCCCTCCCTGCATCCATCTGCTCCTTGAGGACAGGAGGAGTCAAAGCTCAGCAGCTTGCAGGGTGATGCCCTACTGCAACTTGGTGTTGGGCCACTGGAAACACCAAGACATACAGAGTTGAAAGAGAAGATGGAAACAGAGTGAGGGAAACTATGCTGCTAAACGGACAAGATGCAGAGACAGATGTGAACATTCTTCTGATTGCTTACTAAGACTTGGGAGGAATTTTCCTCTCTCCCAGGCTGACGGAACTGGATCCTGGATCAGGTCAGAGACCCCCCTGGAGAGGTTCAAAGGCACAGTTTAAGTATGTCTTGTTACAAATGGCAGGTCTCTAGCAGAGAAATTTTATAAAAAGTCTGACTTCCATTCAAATTAGAGACAGACTTAGGGAAGGGGATACCCAAGTAAATCGGGGAGTCAAACAGCGAATTATCTCTACCAGCCCACTATCCACTATAGGAGACAGCAGCAATAAGGTGAATCTCACATAATTTCATACATTTAAACCTGAATAGGGAAAAGGGCAACTATCAGTATGTGAAATATCTAACTTACTTTAGAGATCTACAGCAAGATTAAATGCAAAATATTATAGAAGGACCTGTTTCTATTTGTTGACTACACCAGGAGACTAAGCAGCCCAGGTATAGACATCTACATTTAAGACATTTTCTGTCTTTCCACATTTTAGCAATCGGTCCAAAATTGGATAGATTAATTCCAACTCATATCTCATTGATGGGCCAGTTTTCTGAGTAATGGTGGGGAGAAGAGGACGGAGAAACTCCTCCATCTTGTAGAAATAGTCCAGGAAGCAACCTGCAACCTTGTTCTTCACTGTCTGATGTTTTCAAGTAAGTTAAGACAGTTGCTGTGTAAATAAACAATATCCTTCACTTCTTATCTGTATTTCCATATAGCTGAAAGAATACTGTGGGGAGAGAATTCGAAGAGCAATTAATAGAGTGTAAAATTAGACTATGGAAAATATTCTGATAGTATAGATGCTTATGAGAAGCCAGTAACACAGGAGTAAGAGAAGCAAACCAGGTGAGAAGAAATATTGAATAATGGAAATAAATGGTTGAGAGAGAAATATGAGTGCAAGAACTATATAAGAAAAAAGATTAGGCAAGGTTCTTTAAATGGGATGAAAGGATTGTAATAAATATACTGAGAGAAGAAGCCAGCAGAGACATATAAAAGAAAGGAAGAGATGAGATTAGAGCAGCTTTTTGTCAGTATATTTGAATATCATATTTTACTATTGTCATGAAATATTTCTCAGTCTCTTTCTTGCACATGTTTAAAAAGGGTATAAAATAGAAATATGATCATATTTAAAGCATTCTACTGAAAACAGGCACCTGATTTTTTTTTCAACGCTGTGTCACTTCTGAACATGCAGCACGATGTATGTGTTTGAAACTATTTACATTTGATGGCTTCCTTTTTGCATGGTGACCTACTTACTTTTAAAAGCCTTGTATGATCTACCAAAAATAAAGCACAGACAAAAAACTATTAGTAATAAACAAACAAACAAAAAGCTTATGAAGAATAACATTATAAATACTTTTTTTTTTAATGGATGATTTAAATACGTGTGTGGGCCTCCCACTTTTGCTATCGCTATAAAGCCTTTGATTTCATGTTCTCATGAGATACAGTTATTCATATACCATTCATGACCCATAAAGTAACCATTCAGTTAACACTATTCCTTGCTTACATGTATTTATACATTATGAACAGGTACTACCCATATTCATATATATATGAATGTTTGCTTCAATAAGCACAAACACCCATGTATTCATGAATGGCTAAAATATTAACTTCTAAGAGTTACAACAATTTTCAGGCAGATTCAAACCTCTTATACTTTCCTTGCAAACACACCTATATAGGGAAATCATGTGTGCAGGCAGTTACATCAAGAAATAAGGTCCAGTTGCCAGTGAAAGAAGCCAAGTCCAAGTACAGGTACAACTGGAGTATTTGAGATTATGCTAAGCTGATGGGAGAACAGATAATCATTCTAATGTCTATACACTGGACACTCAAAATTTCATGTGGAATCTAATATTAAAGTTTACCTTGATTAGCTATCACATTACAGAGACCAAGACCGAGAAAATTTTGAAGCTGAGTCACTCTGTGTGAAGGCAACACCCTCTAGAATAAATGAAATAATGTTCAGTTAGGCTAGTCTGAAGGAACCGATACCAAGCCATCCACTTAGGGTCTGTCGCACGCACACAAATGACTTTATCATCTATGACTCCTAGGGCCAGATTCCATATAGATTAATTCACCATAGATTGGCTGACTTCAGTGATGCTACTTCAATTCACTGTGATAAGCAATAAACAGTCAGCAATGTTCATAAAGAACAGTAGTTTTTGCAAGACCAATAAATAATTAGCCATTAATTTTTAGTCGTATCACTTCAATAAAAGGTCTAGGATTCACTGATTAACAACAGTGAAAAAACAGATTCAAGTGTACATATAGGAAGGAAGGAGGGAAGGAAGGAAGGCAGGAAGGAAGGAGAAGAGAGGGAGAGAGGGAGAAAGAAAGCAATAGAGGGGAAAAAGGATTTCAGTGCAACTAGACATTATTGGCAGGAGAAGACTGGGAACATTGCCAGAATTTAAGAAAGGGGCTCCTAGCAGCAGATACAATACATTTAGTGTAGCTGCCACATACTATGTTGGGGTTAATTTCCTTTAGTTACCACCCATTTTTGATTCAGTGGTAGATAGCTGTATAACCTAGCGCATCTCTGTCATTTTATTCCTCTCAACCACCCAAACATGGTTTTTCGTCTTCAAAAAAAAAACCAAAACCACCAACAAAAACCCCACCCTGATAATACTCTTCTCTTGTGCCTGACAATTTGGGAACTCTCTTTCTTGCCCTCTCTCGTATTTTGGATAGTGTAGCCAGAACGTGTCTCTTAGAATGATGACAGCCACCTGCAGCTCTTTACAATAATACCCCACATTTTCACAGAGTATTCTGCCCTTTGGTACTATAAATGTGTTTCCCTCCTCTCACTCTTCAGTTTGAGCACACAGCACATATCAAGAGCATGATTCCATTCTCACATGTGTTTTACTGTGGTACAAAGCCATTGATAGGAGCTGAGTTACTGCCAGGATACACCTCCCTGACTCTGATTTTACATTTCTTAAGAATATTAAATAAACTCAGCTGTTTCTCAGAAACTCCACATCAAGAGTACTTCAGAAGACTAATGCAATGGCACATATTTCAAAACATGCAAAAAGCCGCATTTTTTAAATTTTGAATGATACATTCACATCTGTTTTCACCAAGTGATTCAGCTTCACAGCACCTCCTTGTAGAACTGCGGACTATGAACCAGTTACTGATGGTCATCTGAGAAGCCCTATCTGTTTCAGCGAGCAGCGTTTGACATTCATGCCTGTGGCTATTAGTGTGTGATGTTCTCTCCTTTTCAGATATTTTATAATTTTTATATGCTGTCTAAAGTGTATATGACATATACATATACTTACAAACAAACTGTTTCAACGAAACATTTTACTCTGGATGTCCACCATCCAGCCAAGGAAGTAATTTGGTCAAAAGAATAATTTTTTTTCCTCTTCCAAGTATCTTCTTCCAAAATCATAAAGTTTGTCACTCTGACCTATATGCATTTATTCCTAATTCTAAAACATTTCTTTAGCTGAAGATAACCCTTGCTACATTCAATCAACTTTTAGGTACTAGACAACTTTAGAAAAGGACACAGCTGCTTCCTTTTTAAAAACCTGGGGAGAAATGCAGCTAATGCTAAGTATATGTTGTGTTCACATTTCATTATTACATTTACAAAACCACTGGAGTTCAGATAGAGAAAAAAGACCTCGAGAATTTTCTTCCTGGGTATCAACTTGATCTGAATCTTGACTATATCTTTAAATTTGTAATGTGTGCACTCACTTTAGGCAATTACAAGCACCCAGACAATGTTTTCAGACTGAAATACCGATGTCTTGACATTCTGGACATTGATGATCACTGCTCGACTCCAAACTCCAACCGATCCTACAATCTGCACCCCTGAAAATCTACCTCTCAGTTTTTCTGTATTAAAACACCCAAATAGACTGAAGATGAAAATGGCCATACTAGACCAAACTAAAGGTTTATCCATCCCCACGTTCTGCTTCAGAGGTGACTGTAAGTAGATGCTGAAGGAGGAGTAAGAACAGGGCAAGATTCTCCCCTGATATGTTCCCAACCTCCAATTATTTTCAGTTCAGGGAAATCCCTGAAGTGGATATGATTTTACACTCTTATTGACACCCCTCTCACCACCACCACCACCATTGGATTTCTCTTTCTTGAGTCCATGAAAATTTTTAATTATCTACAACATCCTTTGACGAAGAGTTTCAAAGGTCAATGACCTGCTGCATGAAGAATCACTTCTTCTGTTCTGAGCATGACTCCTTCCAGCTTTATTTGATGCCTGCTGTTCCTTTTGCTAGAAAAGGCAATGAATAATTAATCCCTATTCAGTCTTTCCTTGCCACTCATGAGCCTGTAGTACCACAGTCTCATAATCTGTCTTTTGTTTCCTCCCAGGATGAATTTTCCTTGCTGACTCAGCTAATTCTTGCATGGCCTTTCCATGGAAATATCGGGTATTTGAGAAAATACTGTCTTTAAAGATACAGCATACTAATTTATTTTTATAAAAATGTATGCATTTGGATCAAAGAAGCATGCAGAGGAGGACTGTGGTGAGACTCCAATTCCCATTCCTTAGCATGGAATTTGGAAGTCTGAGCTAGTATTGTTTTCCTTTTAGTAAGGTTCTCAGGAAGACATATGTGCCTCAGAAAGTCAGCATGCTT
>KZ513207.1:0-16078 GCA_002844005.1 Limosa lapponica baueri
TTTTAAAAATAATGCCCTAGTTCTGTATAAGGAAATCGTTTGGTGTCCCATTTATTCATTTTTATTTTTATTTAAAATTGGAGTCTAATTAATTAAACAAAACAATAAAAAAAGCAACCCAACATAGTATCACAGAGGTCACAAATGACTAGGATATCACTTCAATCACAGTAACTGATAAACTGCATCTTTTTTACTCCGAGATAATCCTGATCCATTTAAAGAGTTAATCTAGCAAAATTGCTGCCTGAAATGACTAAAATGGTCCTGCCTAAAATATCTTTCACTGCGCCTGCTCAGAAAAATCATCAAACAAAATGCCAGCTACTATGTGAATATGCAGTGATATCCCAACTTTCTTTGGACCCTGTTTTTGGGATGTGGGTTAGAGGAAGTAAGGCCAAAAAGCCCTTTGGAAGTCCGGCATCTGGCCATGCTGAATCAGAACAATGGTTCATCAGGCTCAGTACACTGCTTTTACAATTGGTCAGCAGTAGTTGTTTTTGGAAATTGGTCAGTAATTGTTTTCAGAAGAACATAAAACCAGGTCAAGCACATAGTGAGATTTCCCTGTATTGTCTCATATCTGAAATGTATTGTTCCAATTAGTTTGGTTAAGAAATGCAAGATCTTGCACATGGAAATCTGTGCTTTGATGTAGCATAATAAAAATGTGAACAACTCTGCGGAGGAAGTGGCAATAGGCATGTTTATGAGTAAATACAAGTTAAAACTTCCCATGAAATAAAGGAATATCTGCCCTCCCCACCATCAGCACTAAAAACAGTGATTTTGGGGAATATCCGTTAGAATATCATCACATTGATAATATTGGAGTATTGGTCCATGAAGATTTGCAACAGAAGTAAAATAATAACTGTAAATTTGCTTCTTGTTCTTCATTTCTAGCAAAGCCATGAAAATAATTTTCATAAAATATTTATAGATTATTATAATAAATTAAGTGTATTTTCTATCTCAGGATATTTGAAATATTTTTCACTTTATTTCTTAATGTTCCTTATAAAATCATATAAATAGGAGACCAGTTGTTATTGTAAAAGGTCACTCCGTCCTCCTTCGCTAAAGAAGGATGAAACATAACTTGAGTATAGATATAACCAGAGATAAATCTCTATTCAGTTCTTTAAAAATGTATTCTATAATATCTTTGTTAATGTGTTCACACAGTTCACTGCCTTTATTATAAATAAAATGTTTCTTAAGATTTAACATAAACATTTTCTTTTACCAACCTAATGAGGATACCTGGTCATTATCCTTTTCATTGTAGTCTTTTTAATCTGCTAAATAAAACAAGACCAGTGTCTTTGATCTGTCCTCCTTAGCTATATTTTCAAATTCTCTTGCCATTCTTGCTTGCTGACTCTTATTTTGACTAACTTTCTTTCAAAGTGGATACAGATGAGACTGAAACTTAGGACAGAAAAATTATAATCAGCAGTTAAACGTAAGCTTCCTCATGCTATTTTCCTTTCTCATAAAGAGAATCACTGCTCCCTGAGCACCAATGGTTAATTTATGGACAACTGCGGGCCTCCGTCTTTTGAGCAGTAATGTTGCTTAACTGTATATTCTGCATTTTGTGTTAGTTAATTTTACATAACAGAACTGTAATACTGTACTACTGTTTAGTGTTGTTTTTCTTGCTGATTTCAAAACATCTTTATTTTGTCAACTTTAAAATCCAATCTCATGTGTTTGCAACCCCTCTAATTTGATTTCATTAGATTTGTTGATATTGTCAACAATTTTTAGAATACGCTCTGTATTCTACTAGCTAACTCAATAAAAGTATTGAGCAAAACTAGGTTCAGACCAGAAAACTTACATATTAACCAATCAAAAAATTGACATCTATTCATTCAGTGTCATTTTCAATCAGTTGTGTATCTATCTCTGAGGATTTAATCTAGTTATATTTCTCTGTTTTGATTTTAGGAATGTCATCTTAGACACTACCAAAGCTTTTTTAAAAGCAATGCATAATTATTTCAATTGTTTCAATGTTATCTGTTAGGCTAGTTATCTTATCAAAGAATATTTGATAATTATGTCTTTAATAATTTTCTTACCACTTACAAAATGGGAATGAAAATAATAAATAGTGTTCTCTTTTCCATTTCAGCTGCTAACCAAGTCAGTGGTGTACGATCAGCACTGACTGCATTTGTTACTTAATTTGACCTGTACAGTTTCAGTCTCCAAGGTTAGGAGGGATAGTCATATTATCTGCTTATATAATATAACATTAAACATACAATAGAATCATAGAATCACAGAATCATAGAATGGACTGGCTTAGAAGTGACCTTTAAAGGTCATCCAGTCCAACGTCCCTGCAATGAGTACGGACATTTTCAACTAGATCAGCTTGCTTAGAGCCCCTTCCAACCTGACCTTGAATGTTTCCAGAGATGAGGAAAGTACTACCTCCCATTCCACAAGCATAAAGACTTATGGAGACTCAGGATCCTATTATTTAAATATGTCATATTTAACTTATTTGACTAAAGACCATTTTAAAGAGTCGTTCAGAGTATCCAATTCACCACTACATTTATATATATAAAATATGTAATGTAGTCCCAAATCAGAAATGGTATTTGTTGTTGTACACAAACAATATTTCCTGTTTAAAGAGATAAAAAAATATGATGTCCCCAATGTGCAAAAAGTTTAGACAAAATTTTAGTCCAAAAGAAAAAACTGTATGTGTATCAGGTATAAAAACTGCCTAAAGTATCAGGTTTCGGTTTGGTTTTGTGTGTTTGTTTTTTAATAGATTTTCTTAAAAATAGGTAGTTTGTTTAAATATAAAACTTCTAAGAATAAAATAGTTCATTTGTTGGAAACGCCATATGAAAATAAAGCAGATAATGTGCAGCCAAGTTGCACTCTTTTTCAAGGGGCTGGAAGGGAGGAAAGATTTTGCAAGCACATGCATATTTCTGCAATCATAAAGCCATTAGCGTCTTCCATTCTCTTTCCTGCAATTGTACTTTAGATTGTGCAGCAAGCATGGCATGACAGGGGTACCTGAGGGTATAATCACTGTTATATACATGGTTTCTGTTCAGTGAGGATGTCTGCCTCTGAGATGCAAAATTGGTAAATGAGCAAAGGTTTTATGGAATGTAAACAATCAAATATAAAGCTAGTCAAAGGGCATTGTTGGGAAGATTGGGTATGTCTGCTCAAGACTCTACTTAGCCAGCTTACTCTCTATCATTGTGCAATTCATCAAGCATGAGTAATTTCAATTTCAATTTTTTTCTTTTTTTTTTTCTTTGTACAATAGAACCATAAATGCACAGTCATAAAAAAAGGAGATGATGCATTGTAGCTGAGATATCAGCTAAGGCAGTTTGCAGTTCTATTAAAACCTTTTTTCAGAAGTTTATAATAAAAATTCAACTCTAGGTTAAACATTGAAGCACTGACATCTTATTTCAGTATAATTAAAAACAGTTAATTTCTGCTTGATTAATGCCATATATTTGTTTCACAATATCTCAAATAGTGACATCTGAATAAAGCAAGTTGTAAAGCATAACACCAGCACTTGCAAGGGTTGTGGATGCATGGTACTTAGGTACCTTGCTAAAGATCTGCAATTGTGAGTTTAATCCTTGCTCTGGATTTGAGTCAAAACTGCACCTGCTATATCTATCTGTGGGTGAGAAAAGGCTTAGGCAAAAAAAAAATCTAAATGTAATGTCAATACTATCATATTCTCTTGTGTTGCTGACTTCAGGTTCTGCTGTGTGCTGACCTTGACAGGCCAGGGTTTGCCTCCTGAACTCCTTCTGCTCCAAGACATGAACTTCTTACTAACTCCAAAGTCCAGAGCACTGAAGTTCCTATCTGACAATGTGCTCTTTTCCAAGTAATTCCCTTAGTATTTTAACTTTACTTCTCTCTGACAAACACGATACTTTAGTTTATCTACAAAGAACCTCTTCTACCTAATGAGACGAGTACCCCTTACCTCCCAAAGAGGAAAAGTGCTTAGAGGTTTATTCTTGTTTTTAGGAAGACCCTAATTCAAGATACATTCAAAGACTGTCCCAGACAGTGATCATATCACATTCCTTGAAATTAGCTGTTGGAAAACTATTCTACAAGTAGTTGTATTTTCTCTGGTCTGTGTAGGGAATTTAGCCATTCATCATTACAGTGCCTCATCTTTTGAACATGAAGATGGCCACACTGCACCAGATCAGAATTTTGTCTCCTAAAATGGCCATAAACAGCTACCTAGGGGATGGTAGAAACAGAGCAAGTATATATGACATTTCTCCCTAATACTTTCCCCCTGTCTTGCTATGTAGCTCAGCAGGCATTTAGCTTCCATTGTTGCAGGAGCACACTGCTGACTCATGACCAACTTGTTGTCTCAAAGAGAAGATTTCTCTCTTTTCTGTAAACTTACTTTCTAGCCAGTCAGCTTCCAGCCTGTACTGCTGCATGTATTACTTCATCCAATGTACAGGGTTATTGAAACTGAAGAAGTTTCTTCACCTATTCCTCTAGTTTGTTGAAAGGCTTTTCAATGGCAGCCGGTCCTTCAGCGTATCGGCTGTTCTCCTGTCCAGAGACATGCTGAAAGTGAATTCTCCCTCATCATGCAGACCATTAATGAGGATGCTGAACAGTATTGACCTCAGTATCAACCCTGAGGAATAACTCAGGCTGACATATAATGTCTGGCTAACAGCTGGGGTTTGAACTGCTGACAACTTCTCTTTCAGCATGGCAATTTAGTCAATTTTTCACCCAGCTTGTCATTCCACATATTCAGACCATTTCTTTCCAATACAGCTACAAGAAGACGTACTATGGTACACCATTTAAAAAAAACATTGGTAAAATTAAGGCTGCTACTTCTCTTTGCTTGTCCAAACCGGTTTTCTCATTATAGATGGAAATCACTTTGATCAGGCATGATCTGGCCTCAGTAAATGGATAATCTCAGTCTTACTCTTGTCCTACATGTGCCTTGATGTGGCTTCCAGAAGGTATTGCTCTATAACCCTCAAATGAATTAGATTAGGAACACCAGTATGCAGCTCCCTGAATCCTTCTTTCTTGTCCATCTTGAAGATAAGTGTGTCATTTGCTTTTTTTTTGAGTCACCAGGATCCTTCCCTGACTGTCTCAGAATTCCAAAGATTGTGAAGGGTGGTTTTGCACCAGTATCAGCCAGATCTCTAAGTACCTTTACATGCTGGAATTCTTGCATTACTAATATAAAAATTAATTTTCAGGAACTAATCCAATGTTATAATTTACTGAAGAAATTCTCAAAGACAGAACATAACTAAATTTTAAATACAGAACTGTTCTTTTGTTTGTTTGTTTGTTTCCTGGAGAGAGAGTGATACCTCTCTGGCACCTGAAAATAGAATCTGGTTTCATAAAAAATTGCCAATGTTGTGGTTCACATCTAGAATTACTTTATTAAACATCATTTTAAGAAAAATAAAAACAGAAGGGAACAAAAATTTTTCCTTTTTATCTTCTTAACTTCAAAGATGAAGTCACCTCTCTTCTAAGTCAAAGCAATTCTTAAGATGTACTGTTGGTAAATAATATTCCATTTATTCTATCTTTGGTTTTGTATAAAGAGGGTAAGCAAAGAACTATGTTTTGTCTTTTGCTCTTCACATTGTATAGCTACTAAGAGGAAATCAAATAGTCTTTAAGTAAACATATTTGCAGGCTAAATTATACATGAAAAAACTAAACCACAGCTGTAGTTCCGGTTTTACAATACAGAAGAGAATAAGACGAGCTCTTGGGAATTCCTCTTGAAAGGAATGTCTTAATTCCTACATGGAAAAAAATACAATGAAGTATTTAAGGAGTTTAACAGTACAAGAGTCAATATTGTACAAATACTTTATAAGTAGCTAGCCAGTCTCAACACAAATACCAAAAGAAGAACAGAGAAAACAGAGTATTTACATGACACCTCTGCTAACTGAAATTAGAAAAAAACCCTAAGATACATTTAAATAGGACCCAAACATAAAACAGATGCAATTGGTGTATTCAGAATTAGAAAGGTACAGAATCACTCTTGGTGAATCATTTTGCAGGATATCTGGATGTCTCCAGCACTGTGCAGTTGACCTTCTGTAAATCCAGTCCCTATTCAGGAGAAAAAGAGAGTGAATTGGTGTTAAAAGTGGGAACCTACACCATGGTCAGTAGACCTGACAGTTTCAGCAACGGAGAATTGCAGAATATGTTTGCAAATAAATTGAGTATTGATATATATGAATAATTTATTTATGTATGTATTGGTAAATCATCTCTCTATAATTTATTCACACTCTTCTTATCTTTGAACTATCCTATAATCAGATAACATTGCAAATTAAATACATAAAAAGCCAAGCAGTTTTTCGTTCTATAACTGATTAATTCCTCTGCCTGATGTGGAGGTATACCCAAGAAGTGAACATGCTATTAAGATATAAATGGAATTAAGTGATGATGAATGTAAAAATATTAGGTTGTCTTTGCATAAATAGATATATTGAGGGAACAACAAAAGAATGGTTTCACAGTTGTCTTAAGCTTATTGGTGTACTTCTGTTGAAGGAGAGGGTCCCAGCACATGCCTTCTGCCTCTTCCTTTTGCCCATGCATCAACTTTGCCATTGCCTTTATGGTGCTGGCTGTAGTAATTACTCAGTAAATCAGATGAACTTGCTGATCTGCTGAAAACCTTTTTTTCTTTTTGACAATGCAAGATTGGTTTCCAGTCAGATAACCAAGCTGATTTGACTTACTGTGCTGACCATTAATATCAACACAAAGGAATAAACAGGATTATGCAGCTAGAGTAACACCATCTTATTTAGCAGCAGAGACAGCTGTAGTCACTTGTGAAAACTAGAGTTTGGCACGATGCTGATTACTGCAAAGCCAAAGGGAGGCTGCACATTTGTTGTACTGACAAGAACTAGCTGTCATCTAAAAATCCTTTCAAGAAATTGGATAGTTTTCCTTAGAACTGAAATAATGTTAAGAGTGTCTAAAATATTAACTGGTTCAGAGAAACAGTAATTAATTTATTTCTGTCTTGTGGATGGGCACAAGAGCAAGGAGATATTCTATATCTTGAAAAAATTAGAAAATAAAAAAGGATAAGAGGAAGTGCTTTTCCTTTGCATACAATGTCTGATTAATTCATGAAACTTGGTCACAAGAAGTCATTGAGCCAAACAGTTTAAAGCTTTAAACATACCTTTTTTTTTAATATCAGTAAAGCTGCGATTTACTGCTTTATCCACTATCAAATAATAATGATATAAACATTTTCAATTAATTGTATACTATTCTTTAATAGTTTACAATATTTTCTAATAATTTAAGATTGTTATCTTGCCTTCTAACAGCCTAAGATGACTTCTAATACAAAGGCTTTTTTATTCACAATCAGCTGCTTTTGAGTTTCTCCATTTGTTCCCTCAACAGTCTACTAAAGATAATCTCAGATGTTTAAATAATTTTTATCAATGTGAAATACTTAGGAAAGCGAAATAAAAAAGTCACTGCATTTGAACATGTGCATATATATTTGTACATACATTTTTATATATTAGTTAGGGAATTAAAGATGGCTGTGGTGGGAGTATTTAAAAGATTGACAAATCAGGGCAGTTTTAAACTAAAAATTAAAACAATCAAGTAAACAAACACTTTCCTAAATTCATTTATTAATAACATAATTTTTGCTAATGCTTTGTTCTTACACATTATTGCTCCTTATCACCACATAAACAGGGTTCTTCAGCTTTAATACCTATAGTTTAAATTAGTTGTGAGTCTATAGTAATGGGGAGCTGATACCATATAGTTATCACTGATGGCTGTGGTCCTTGGTGGCTGTATGTCACCAAGATCACAGTGATCAGACTTAAGAACTCTTTGGACAAAAAAAGGCTGAACTGAGATGAACTTGTCTTCTTTCTTTGCTGATTTTCTTCACTTATGCCTAACAGGATTTTAATGTCCCACTCCCAAAAGTGGGTTATCTCATCTGCTGATGATGCTACTTATTTTTGTTGTTGCCAGTTATGCCTCTGGTGTAATCAGGAGGATGCTCTGCCTGTTTGATGTCCTACTTCTCTGGTTCTTTGTTCTTCTACCACTCAGATACCTTCTGGTGCAACAACCCCAGTCTTTATTTAGTCCTTCAATTGTCACATTGTTCAAACATATGTAAAATCCTCTGTGTCTGGCTATGCCATCACAGTGTTACAAAATATTTGTATACTATAGCAAGTTACACTATTTCAGTATTTGTGTTCAATTTAGGCTAATGTATCTTGGCTATTGCACTTGTTTATAATTGTCACCGAACCCTCTTTAGCTACAGATTAAAGACAGGAGAGAATTTGTCCATATCTAATAATTATAATGAATTTTCTTTCCCCCTATGTTTCTAAATGAAAACAAAAAAATCTGTGTAACAATTGATTTTTTTTCTTTCTGTTTAGGATTTTCTCTACTTGCTTGATGACCACTTTAAAACTTGATAAAGTAAATGTAATATGTTTTAAATTTAAAGCATCTTCAGCTGGATGGGGTTTTTTATTATTTTCAGTGAGTAGGAAATGTTTAAGCTTATGAACAACTTGTGCTAAAAAAAAAGGAAGTACGATCTCAATTGAGCTGGTAAGAAAAGTTAGGCCCATGGAATTTAAAAAATGAGACCTATGTCATTCAGTAGAATAACTGAATAACTGCAAATTTAGTTATGAACTGGCTCTTGCAATGCTCAGTTGTTACAATATGATTAATTATTACGACTACCACGAAAAACAATTACACTGTGATCCGATATTTCGCAATACTTCCCAGTTAATCTATCAAGTTTGCAATGTATTCCCTTCTGTTTAAATAATACTTTCCTTTTGTATCATTTGCATTTTCATTCTTTTCCATCTATTTCAGCATTTTGCCTACATTAACCGAATATACACATAAAGACTAACTAATGGGTCTCTGTTTAATTATTTTTACAATGTACACAGTAAACATTAACATATGCTTTAGTGTACAGTGTGCCCGTGTAATAATACAGACTTTCTTATATTATAGCTTTTTGGCTTATTTTCATATATTAAATGTAACTCGGTAATTTATGCGTGTACAGTCTTAACAAGGCAATACTCTGTATTTCTTAGTAACTGCATGCTTGGAAATAAATTATTACCCAAAATATTTATCATTTGTCCTCTTTCTTTAGGTTGATTTCCTAGTTGAATATACTAACTTATAGCTACCTAAACTTAAATTAATATCATATATACCATGTTTAGATCCAATGTTGAGATGCAGTTCTGGCAAGCAGGACCATAGATTTGTTCAGACATAGCCACAACAAAATATTTTTGGTTTGCATTTTGAAAGAAAGTTACATTGTAGACCTAGTGATGTTTGGTCATCTGGGCATAGTTGAAATCTGCCCACTCTGGTTAGCTGTCCTGAATTATATTGTGGGTCTTTAGGGAATGTCAAAGTGTTACTATTATTTGCTTGGGAAAAAAAAAAAATTTGCTCACCTAGTTTTTAGACTATCCTGGTTACACTCAAGTTAAGATTTTATTATATATTTAATTAGAATACATTATTTTGAATTTATTTACAAATATTTTGGCTCTTCATGCTCTTAATTGGCATTCTTAGGGTTCGTAATTGTTTTCACTATCCCTAGAAGAATAATTTTTACGCAGACTGGAATGTTATTTTAATAGAAATTTCTTTATGAATAAACATGATGGAAGTTTAGTACAATAAACGATTATTTCTAGGCTGACTTCTTGACATTGCTGTATGCTATTAGTGGTGGTTATGAGTTTATTCCATATTAAGTGTCTAATTTTGCCTCCACACAGAGGACAAAACTAGAAAACTTCTACTATGGCATCCACAATTTGGATCCATAAACAGAAAAGAACATAATAACAATAAAAAAGAAGCAGTAAGTAATGCTTTCCCTTCACCCATACAAATGCCATAGTCTGGTCAGCTACCTGCGTATATTAATATTCTGCAGCTGGTTTCTGTCTCTGTGTGAAATGTCTGTCAATTGAGCAGAGGGACGGTTAGTTATGGGCTCTTAACCAGCTGTATGTTGATTTCATTTGAATGTCCTTAGAGAGTGAAAACAATGGCCCTTGCTGTTCTGTACTCTGTCTATTCAGTTTAGATTTGCATTTTCTCAGGATTTCCATAATTTTGTCTTTTCTATGGCATAAATGCTAACTTCTTTGTGACAAGGATTTTTTTTTCAATAGTAGCTACAGTAGCTCAAAAGTCACCTGCTTGAGTATCACACTAATTAGCCATCAAGTAGGAAAAAAATGTGTTTAATTAGATAATTCCATAAACACTTTACTGCCTGGAACTCACATGGAAAACATGCCATGAGTATGTGTAAACCTTGGCTTTCGCAAAGAGATAGTATAGATAGCGAGAGATGGTGGGACACTGTTTTAATCCCTAGGATTTCTTCTAAAAGGACATATAGTCAGTCTACATGTAATACAGGGATGGGATTCACATGTAAGTTAAGACACTTAAGACATGGCAATTAAAATGCTGTATAAGTTTCTACATGTGAACTTGGTGTCTGGGCTCCCACTGTTGTGAATGGTAAGCTAGTCAAAAAAGAATGTTATTCAGATTGTCCTAGACATCTACACCTGATTTACTTTCTATGTACTCCCTTGATTGTACTAATCAAGTATTTGGAACACCTACAGAGAGCTGGTGGTTACTACATGGGAAACTGCCTTCTTGCACAGAAGCTGGAGGCAGGCAAGACACAGTAAGCCATCTCAAATAATACTAGATGCTTTCATTAATGAACTGAAATAAGCTTCAGATCTCTACTAACTTAAACACAAAGTCGTACATAAATACTTACATCTAAGTGTAAAAAGTAACTCAAACTTTGAGGTAACTGAGCATTACAGCTCATCTCTATATAATCTATACGTTTGGCACAGAAAGGGCAAAAGCATTTCAACAGACCTGATAATTTTTCTCAAATAGAAATGGATGTTACAAAATTCAGTTGAGTTACAGTCAGTTATCAGTTTTTAAACATATTGACATGAACTTTATAATCAAAAGAAGAAACAATAGGGCTAGTATATTTCTAGTTGCAGCTACTATGAAATTCCTGGGAAAAAAAAAAAAAAAGAGAGATGTAAACTAAAATGATCTAAAGAAGATATTTATGCTACTAATGCAAAACTGTTTATTGCTAAAATGCTAAAGTATATTATATGTACAATGAATCTTGTTTTCTGCCCTTAGCAATTTGCTGGAAGAAAGTATTAATTAAACTTAGTATGATACCTAGAAAAGTGAGTAAAACTGCTCCTAAACATCTCTAACACCATATTACAGTGCTATTGAAGCTGTAGGATTTGTCTGAATTAATGTTTGTCTTAGATCAGGAGTAAACTTCTGAAGCAAACTTCCAATTTTTCATATTTTGTTTGCATCATGCTTTGGTTTGCAGTGTGAAACGATCTCAAGGTACACAAACTGTGGTGTTTTTTTCAGGTGTAATTAAACTAGAAGGTACTATCTAGGAGCTAATTTAGTACTTCTACAGCCTCGAATATTCATTCTGTCAATGGGACCAGACCAGAGCTCATCCACGTTAAAAAAAAGAACCAATTCAATTTCCCAGGTATATTTGCATCATAAACACAAGAGTATGTCTTATTGCCTTCTTATAAGGCAATATATATTGACATGTACCTTCCTAAGAAACCAGTTTCTGTAAACTATTGGTTTTGATGTGCTTCTGGATGAATGAAACAGCGATGCTGAGAATAAGTTTCCTAGACAAAAGACAGAAGAAAAGCAGAATTTACTGTTGGCTATATACAAGAAAACTTATTTAGAAAAATCTTTTTCCAACATGACAAAATATGCAAGAGTCAATTCTGCCATCTGAGATATCAGTAGAATACTGACATCGATGTGTTACTTTCGGACTTATATTTAAGACTAAGTATTAAAATTTTCAGAAAGTTTTGTTCATGTCTTTTTATTTTGATTGACATAGAGAAACATTTCTCTGTCTTTTCAGATTTACCGATCTTCTTTTGCACCAGAAGGCATCTTTTCTTATTGACATCAGTAATATTTTTCACAGTATATAACTACCTTAGTTTTATATTGGTCCTATTCCCAGGAAAATATTCAGCATCACATGTTGCTTTATCAACCATGCATATAATGGAAGACAATAACTGTTCTGTCCCAACAGGGTTTTATTAGGACTTTAATTGTGTTTTCATTGGACTTTAATTGTGTTTTCATTAAATCAGCTGGATCAGTAAGAAAACATGAATTTTTACAGAATTTCTGTTTCGACAGCTGATGTGTCAAGAAGAATATTTGCCACTCTGTAATGTATATATTCTATTAACTTCGTTACCTTTTTTGTAAAACAGATGTATCCAGATAAAATTACATGTCAGATCCAGCATTTAACAGGCATTCAAATACAGGATAAAGTGTCAGTCTCTGATCTAAAGACGAGTATGTCAGATGAGGAGTAAATACAGCACAGTATCAATGTTTAAGGTATCCAGCAGATCTGAAATTCTTTTCAAAAAGAAAGTTACCTGTAGATATACATGTCAATTTCCATTTGTTATGTAGAAACTCTGATAGGCAGATTGAACTTTCATTGCTTGGCAGAAAATAATTTGGAATAGAAAATAAAAGTGTGGTAATACCAACACCACCTGAAATACACGGACTAGAAAGGAAGAAAGACATGAAAACAAAAACCCCAAATAAATAGGTTGTCTTTCAAATCGCTAAGTGCAATTGCCTTTTAAATAAACTATTTGACAGTATTTTATAAATTGCTAACATGCTGGGTAATAGATACATTGCCAATAGTATGGTCTACTGCTAGAAGTCATGTATTGTCATTTCTTGAATTCATGCAAAGAGGGTGAATATGATAAATACTACTTGATTAATAGCCTAATTATCAAAGAAAAAGATTGCTTGAACTGCTGGAGCTTAAGGGTCTTCTGCTCCTTACTATATCATGTGTATCAGTCTCTGTGGAGTAAGGGGTAATTTCTGGTGCTCTGTAGCTCTGTTAGACTGGTACTTGCAAGTTAGGCCTATAACTTGCATCCTCTTATTTCTCCAGGGTAATGACATCACTAATGGAGTGCTAATACTCTTCAGGATTTAAGATTATTGCCACTGAGAACAGGGAAGAATTTTGTTCTCTTGGTAAATATTCTCAGTTGCTTGACTGGACTACCATTTATTTTTGAAGCCCCCCACAGGGGCAACATACTAGTCTTAATGGGCCACCATTCAGACATGCTACACTGCACTATAAAGCTCTAAGACCTGGGACACAGCCATAGTGCGGCTGGTGGGCAAGAATTAAAAGCTGAACCCCTTTAGAGCCTACTAAAGCTAGTCTTTGATCAGTATGAGAAATTGCTGCTTGAATAATGTAAGACTTTATTTTTTCTGCCCTGCTGCTCAGAGGCTAAGCAGGTTACCTCTAAAACACTCACCACCTTTGTAAGCTATGCCCAGAAATGCAAATAAACCATGCAGAGCACATTACAGGTCAGGAAACGTCTAATTTCCACCTTTTATTTATCATGCTGGTACACATGTGGGAACTAGAGAAGCAATCACTAGAATTTAATAATAGAAGCCAGATTAGCCATTGTTCCAGCCTTCAGGAGATAGGGCACGGAGAGGACAGATCAGAAATATATTCTCCTTCAGAGCCTCATGTGGTCAGGATGCTTAATTAAAGCCCTATATAAAGATTAACAAATATGAACACATATATAACAGCTACATATGCATAGCAACATGAAAAAAATAGCAGCTTGTAGGAAAGAGCTGGAGGTTGAACTGTCAAGGACTGACTTAGAGCAAAAAGCTTGTCTTTCCGATTGTCCCAAGTTTCCCTTTAATAAAGCAGTGGGAGGGTCTGTCATGAAATCGGTTGTGGGTCCCTAATTCTTAGGGCATAACTGATCCCCAGTGCTTGTTAAGAGACGCTGGAAGCTGTTCTATCCTACACAAGTTCCCTATCATTCCTAAAAGTTTAGACACCAGAAGGGGTTACCTAGCGTACACTTCAACTATGCCCTTTTCTGCCCATTTTTGCACACCACGTCACTATGGGCGTGGCAGTAGCCAGCTATCCTAACTTGAGAAATTACTGGGTTTTTCTAATAGCTTTAGCCCACATGATTCTAAACCACAAAAGTATCTGTGATATTCTAAGTGGATGTGATTATTGAATCCAAAATGTCTATTTTATATATGATATCAATCGATAATAAAAATCTGCTGTACAACAGAAAGGTATCCTTAATCATACCTTCCTGTAATACTTCATCCAGACATACAGAAGATAGCTGTACACAAAACTGGCTGTAAAATTTTCAAACTTTTAAAGTCCTGAACTTCGGTACATAACATGGGACTTCATTTAGATTTCCTAAATACTGACATTTTCTAAGATTATAAAATTCAACAGCTAGATCAAAAAGGGTGGAATATAATAGCTTGAGTTGTGGCCAATATCTTCTTTGATATAAATGGCTGCCAAATTAATGCAGGGAAGTCTGAAAATACATGTATGCTGGGAGTATGATGAGAAGAAAGTAAGTAGCTAAAAAAAACCCCTCAGTTATTTGAGATAAATAATTATACTTAGTTGGTTGCAATTAAGGTGGGAAAAGGGGGAACTTGGAATCAGTACAGTAAATTTTGTACTTGGATTTGCACTTCACTATTACTCTTTCAAATCTGCTAAGGTCATGGATAAAAGAGACAGTGTTTCCCAGTAGATATTTACAACGATCCCCCTAGTAAGACAATTAAGGTTGTCTGCTCAGATTTGAGCTGCATAACGACTCATGATTCTGACTGCCGTTAACATGGGAATTTACGCAATGCTCTTACCCATTCAACAACAGGGCCAGTAACTTCTCTTTTCAATCATCAGTATAATTTTTTTTAAATATTAAAAAGAAAGGGATATCCATGAAAGGCTATGCATTAGTTTTCGTATTAGTTATGTGAGACATCTTTGGGAGATTGTATTATTTTTTTTGTTATTAACTATTCTTAGTCCTAGTAGCAGTTTTGGAGCAAGGTAGTGTTTTTAGTGCATGAAACTAAAGGTGTGAGTTGAATATCCTGGGGCATGGTATGAGAAAATGTAGAAGTTCTTTGAAGGTTAGGAGTCTTCAGGGGTAGTGCTGGAAGACAGTATAAAATGGAGGAAACTGAATGTGATGCAGTTTCATTTATATTGCCTTTTTGGGAGTAGCCTCAGGACTAAATTATACTGGAACAATACCCAGGAATTGTCCTACGAAAAGCTAAATGAAGTGGTCCAAAACAGAATCAGGGAGTAAGCTGATAGTGCACAACTCAGTTTTTGAAGTATGCTTCTTGGTTTCACTTCATGGCTATTTCTAATTTAGAAATAATCTGAGGTCACAAAGGGAAAGGTAAAAAAATATTGCCTGAAGTTTAGAAGGCAGACAAAAAAGGAAATAAGACACTCTGAAAGAGCATCAAAGATTCATCAGTGTGAGGAAGACCAGGCTGTGTGGGTGTAGAAGCAAGGGAAGCAAAGTGAAAACTAGACTGGAGTTGAAAGACTTAACTGTAGCTAAAAGCATGACAGTGAATAAAGGACAGCAGATCTGAGTTAAAAGGGGAAACAAGTACACATGAAAGGATTAGTTGAAACAGCAGAAAGAATGATGGAAGTTTCAGTGGGTTAGGGACTACGAGGTCTGAGATACATTGCCATCTGGAGTAGGAGTAAAGAATCCACCTAAGGCAAGAGGCATTGACTTTGGCTGGAAAAATGCTTCTTGAAAACAAATTATGATTAAAATCAGAACATCCATTTGGTGGCATAAAAATTACATCTCCTGTGCTCCAGCCTTTATAACTGTTAGCTTCAGTCAAACCTGAGGTGATTGCCTTG
>KZ513227.1:0-14791 GCA_002844005.1 Limosa lapponica baueri
TCACTTTTTGTTTTCTTTTCTTTTCAAGTTTCAAACTTAATAGATTCAAAGGCAGAGCAGAACAACATCCCAGCTATCCCACAGATAAACTGGCTTGTGATTTATTCGCCATACAGTTTACTGAGAAGCTTATGAGGACACTGAGAGCGCTTTGCCATATGCATGCAGCTAAATGCACATAGTGACACAGAGCTAGCCACGACTTGCAAAAGAAAGTCTGTGGGTGGGTGTCTTCAGCTGGATTTTCAGCTCCTCTACAAATGGATGGTAGCATTTGCTCTGAGCACCTCCGTGCATGGCAGAAGCCACAGATTTTGGTTGATAGTCCCATCCCTGGGATTATTTTCAGCCCCTGCCCAATGTTTAGTCACAGGGCAAGGTACAGGCATTCCTCCCTGGTCATTCATAGTCCACACGCTCAGGCTGTGCCCTCACGTTGGGCTGGTCCTTAGTTGCAATGTCTTCATGCTAGGGCTAGGCTGCCTTGTGCAAAGGGGTTAAGTCCTGTCCTTGAGTGGGTATCAGCTGCTACAGGAGAAATCAAGGCAGCCATCTCAACAGACAAATGAAAGAGGGGATAATTTTCGCACCATCACTTTATAATACAGTGATTTTTTGATTTTTTTAAACTTATGATGGGGTGTAAATTCTGGTAAAGATTTTGAACAGCTTTTAGTTAAGAGTCCTGAAAATTAAACTGTTTCATTCAACTTGAAATCTAATTCTATATGGCAGAAAAGACAAGCAGCATTTGGGAGGTGGTGGGGGAAGAAAAAAAGAATAGAGCAACAATATAGAGCTTACAAATTACAACCAAGTGGAGCTGTCAATAAGATCTTGCTCACCATATTGTCACAGAATTTTCCTTCTGTGTCACATTGGTCATTACTGTAACACTACATGAGAAATCACTCCATCTGTTAAAAAAGAAAAGAAAAGCAGCTGCTATCCTCCTGCAAAGATGGAATTAACAAACACCCAGTAACTCTATTCCTTTCAACTTTTGCAATCACAATTTTAGTCCCACTTTATTTGTGCCGTGCAAGCCACCGAGCAGTTCTACTGCTGTAGTAATAAAGTCCACAAAAAGCTTATTAACCAACACAAAAGCTACTACCTATGGAAACTACAACGATTGTGACAGCTTTAGTTCCTGCACGGATGGTTTGGAGGGCTTCAGAGTTTCTCTGGTGGGGGGCGGGGGGGTGAAATGTTAACATTTCAGGGAGGGGAGCACTAATCCAGTCACTGCAGAAGAATGGGAGAAATCTTCGTAGAGATTCAATATTATTTTGCTGACTTAGCTTGGCAGTTGAACCAGGTGAGTCCCATTGCATCCAGCCACAGAAAATAAAAGCATTTGAATGCGTGAAGCGGAGGAGCCTGGAGCAAGAGCAGCAGGCTGCCAGCGGAGGCACTTAGGCTCAGGAGGAAGCCTGGGCTAGGATTTTATGACTTACCATTAACACTGAACAACACATGGAGCCCCTGGGATCCCTTCTTCAAGATCACAGCTAGGCTGTATGTACCAAGAAAAGAGCCATGTTGGATTGCACCTATGCACCATACTTTTCTGTACCTAAATTAGGCTGGAGAGTGGCCTGTAGCTCCTGCAATTTATGGGAAATTGAGCTCCCCAAGCTCAGAGAGAGCCCAAATCAAATACCTAATGGAGACCAAGTCCTAAAACAGTCATGTTTCTCCTCTGAAGGGCAAGACCACTAAATCCCACTTACCAAAAAGAACTAGTAGCAAAACCAGATAACCAGATAACATGTATTTAAATAGCTATTAAAGAACCAAGGCTAGTTTTACTGTGATCAGGCAGGACTGTACTAGAGACAGCATGTTGCAGTTAGTGGAACTGGCTGTTAAAAATGACCCAAGCAAGCTCCATCTTGCCCATGTTACACCCCTCCTTCTCCATGTTTGCGTGTGCCTCCTTGCCCACTCCTCTGTCTCCTCAGGCTTGGCTCTGGAGGTACACATCCCACTGATGGCAGGTCCCTACACCAACTTGAGCTGTGACCAGCCATGGTGAAGAGCCATGGAGCCACAGGAGGGGTGGTCAGACACGTATCACCGTAACCGTGTCACCTTACTTATGCTCTTCACCAAGCATCTGCTTTTGGCCAGGGACAGGAATAGGAGCCTTGTTAGAGGCATGATGTTACAGTAAGTATATAGCTACTATCATGAAAGAGTGGTTTGGTTTTTTTCCACCAGTTTAGTCTTTTTTTCCTGGTGGGTTGCTTCAACAAGCTTGTAGCCACATCTAGGCTGGAAAAGAAAATACAAGAGGCATATGCAGTTTCAGCTGTTTGAACAGAAACCTCATGAACTCAAGAGGGTTCACTCTGGGGGCATTCCTGATCCGTTTGCTATCCCGTAGGACTCTTCAGTTCACTGGAGGGTGATTTGCAGCTATCTGTGGCAGAAGGAAAATGCCAGTAGGCAGCATCATTCCAACAATCTGCAAGATGGCACTATCATTTTCTGGAAAGAATTAATTTTGTTATAAGTGTGTTAGTTGTATCTGTTCATCTGGTCTGTTAATTCATCCAAAGGCTTCACCATCCTAATAGGCTCAAGGGCTACTGTAGCTGATAGGATACCTCAAAATAACCATTAAAGGTACTCCATTAATTGAATATTATTTACAACACAAAGACCCAAGTGAGATCAGAGTTAGACTTGCTAGCACAAGGAAGTAATAAGAATCTAGTTCCAAAGAATTTTTATGGAGAAGGCAAGTAATGTGTGGAAGGGAAATTGAGGCATAGAGATTTAAAGTGCTGCCACAGGAGGGTAGCAAAGTAAGCAATGGAATCACATGTTTTAAGTTCCAATAATACATTTATAAACAGAACTTTCATGTTAGTATCAGTGTAAGATATCCAAATAAATTGTACCCACTAAAGTACCAACTAAAGCTGGTCAGAAATTTTTCAGAGCACTTTAATCAAATGTCACCAGAGAAAGAAGAAAGATTTTTTTCTCAAGAACCCATCAATTTTCAGCAGAAGCAAAAAAAGCAAACAAACAAACAAGCAAACAAGAAAAACCCTTCCTGGGAAAGTTTTGTCCCAAATCAGAATGAATCTTCTGGCCGAGCCTAGAGAATCCCTAAGGGGCTAAAACCCAACTCTGAGCTGATTCATAGCATAGACTGGCCCAAGGTTTCCCCCATTTTGGAGCACTTCATAGTGGTGGGCCAAGCCCTTCTCATTTTCCCTGCATCCTTTTGCAAGCAAATGCACCTGGGCTGATGCAGGGGAGCAGGTCTCCTGTCCCTCTTCTGAACAGGATAAGCAGAAACTTTAAACAGGGACTTCCCCACCAAAAGGGGTTCCCCCATAGAGCTATCTGACAGGTTGCAGAGTCTCAAAATCAGCAGAGGAGTCAGGTCTCCAGCCCACCTCTAATACCTACGTGCATGGGATAGAGCCACTGGATTAGCACATATCATGGGTTTTAAACACAACAAAACATGCTGTAAGGGCTGGCAGGCTTTCCAGCCCTATTATTTTGATCAGGAACAGCCACAGCATTTAGATCCATGCAGGCATTTTAAAATACCACAAAGTTTGTCATTACCACTTACGTGGCTTAAGTTCAAGCCATTCCCTGTTTTAACAAGACAGGAAACTCATTTTGAGGCAACATGATGTGAAAGCATTCAATGCATCTGCCAGTCTGCCATCATGCAGTTTTTCAGCATAAAGGGTCAGCAAAACCACTGCACCACACATGAACTTTCACATAGCTGTATTTATTGTGCAAATGAAAAAACTGTTTTACGCAGCACGCCTGACCAAGAGTTTGGCACCACTGCAAGAACTAGTCTATGCAGCAAACTGGATTTTATCGCAGGCTGAAAGACTCTTAAAGTCCTTGAATACAAAGAGCTCCATTTAGAAAGAAATTGCAGTGTGTAAATATAATCCACAATCAAGGCTCTCAGAGTCACAAAATAGCATGACTATATCTCTGATTACTAATTTAATCAGGCACCACAAGCACTTAAGTGAAGAACCCTAACCAGACAAAGGGAGCTCCTTACAGCTGTTTTTAGCTGGCTGTATTTTGCAATAGACGTGTGAGCACAGACCCCAGTTTGTAAGCGATCCCATGCCTGAGGGGCAACATTTACTAAAACAAAGTGAGATTGCATGGATGCAAATTGCAAGAATCTGCACAGACCCAATCCTACCCTGGTAAAACACATACTCACCATGTTACGAGAAAACACAAGTCTTTGCACCATTCACACTGACTCCCATTTAGTCAGGATGCACCAGAAGCTTGAGCTAGCTTGAATGGCTCCAAAGAAATAGAATTTTATTGGAAATATCCACCATTACTTCCAATGAGGAAATAAATAAAGAAAACCAAAACCTGACAGGTGTCTGCTACAGATGCAGGTCTCATCCCGGACTAAGCAAAACTCCTAAGTAACCTATACTCTGCAAAACATCTGGAGCAAGCAAGACCTGGCAGGACTTTTCTGAGCTGAGAGCTCCCTACAAGCTCCGTAGGCAGGAGGGCCACCACTGTCCAGCCCAGGGCAGCAGCAGCAAAGTCCTCCTGACCTCCTTCCCCTCCAGGATCCTGAGAAGTGTCTGGAGGAAAAGGGGGCTCTAATGTTATTTTATTCATTTTATATTGCCAAAAAGCACACAGGTCTCTCTGACTACATGTTAGGTGTCTTACATATATTTCTGGATCAGGGTGCCAGAGAATAAAATAGTGTGATTACACAGGCAGCCTTTGGGTTTTAGCCCACTTCCCTTTCTCTCCTATTCATCTTGTTTTGTCCACTTTCACTGAAACCCTTTGGAATGATTCAGCTACCACCAAGGCACCTTCTTCATGGTGCTGTACCACCAACTGCCAATCCCATACAGACATCTCGGACATAGAAGGGCAGTCAAAAATGACGCAATCTTTACGTACCTATTGGTAAGTCCTATGACCAATGCATTGCTGCTCACGGACATGAATTATAGCTATTACCTTAATTTTCTGACAATATCTCAAAGTGATATAAAAATATCTATATGACACATATCTTGTCCCCCTCTCCCACCCTCCTCCCCACTCGGCTCTAAGCAAGCAACGGGTGAAAAAAAAAAAAAGTCACAATGAAATCTCTGCTTAGTTAGATGTATTAATAGCTCAATCCATTTTCTGATGTAATTGCATTAATTGTTCCCATCCCAACTGGCTTTCCAGGAGAAAAAGGAAGGTTCATTTAAATATTAAACACGGGAAGTGTTGGGGTTTTTGTTACGGCTTTGCGCGCAGATGTGGAGCAGAGTGCTAAATATCAGCACTCTGCCTAGTTGAAGGCTGTTGTGTTAGCAGGAATCCTCACCTATTCGTACAAACTAGCGTGTACCAGATGGCTCCATGGGAGTCAGGAGGCTTGAAATGGAGCAATCATTCAGTCTGCAGATGGAATATACAGTACGTTCCCAGTTAAGTAAGGGGCTCATTTATTCAGATAGATTCTGCATATATGGAGCGTGTCTCGGAGGACAAGCTAGTTTCTGTCTCCAGATTTCTAGCAAATTTCTAAGCTAGGGCCATCCTCCATGATGCTTCTGCTACCGGAGTCCAGCAAAAAGCCCCCTTACTAATATTTTGCTCGAGCTGTGCTGAGGCAATACACTGAATGCAAAATTTGCAACTTTTTTTTTGAATCTTCCCAATCTGGAAAATAAAAAGGTGCTCCAATATATTTTTTTCTTTCCATTCATCATGCACACAGTTGGACAGAACCTTCTAATTCAGTGCTCCAATCAGAGCAGAACTACATATTTATATGCTAGTTATGATTATTTATCACCAGAATGACTTCATGCTAATTAAGACCTGCAGCAGCAACACCCACTGCTGCCATGCAGAGTCCCAGAAGAGAGGCAGCCATGCCTGCCTTTGACGGCTGCAGCAAATGAAGCGCAGAGGCAAGTTGTGTGCCTGACTGGAAAGAGGCAAGAAGGATCCTGCCTCTTGAACAGACATCTAGAGAAGTCCAAACCTCTGACATTGGATTGTTGTTATTTGTATAAGAATGTAAAGTAGAAGCTGCTCTGAACAGGATTAGGGACTCCAGCTATTCAAAGACGTTGCAAAGCAACCTTGCTCTCAAGGATAAAGGTCAAACAAGCATTCTAGCCTCAGATTTGAAGAAAACCATGAAAAAATCATTTTCAAATGTCTGTGTGAGAGACATTCATTGTTTTGTATTGCAAGGCTTTGCAGAGCTGATTCTACAGGGGAAGGAGAGATACCTGGGGTTTAGTGTGTTTTAACCCACATCCATGAAAACAACAACAAAAGCTCACGTTCCACACAGAAAGAAAAAAAACCTCCTCCTCCTATGCAAAGCCTTTCTCTTCATACCAAGTCTAACAGCAGGTCCTGAGGGCTTGGTCAAGCCATGCCCTAGATCCACCCCCAGCAAAGTAGCTTCCCACCTTGGTCCTCATGGGACACAGAGCTGCTTCCACAGGCATGGCCCGCTCTGCTGCCGGCACCTCCCTGCATGAACATTTCCAGCCATTACTGGCAGCCTCCACAGGGAGGAAGGGATGGCTTCCAGGCTGGCAGACCACCGAATGCTTCTTCTGCCCTCTCCACAGCCCATGCTGCTCCTGCGTACTGGGGGGACTGCTTACTTGATCCTTTATTTTTTTTTTACCAGCAGTCATAATCTTGGCTCGCAGCACCCGACACAGGCAACGTAGCATGTGATAATGGTATAGTTTACAAATGTGAACATCACAGGGAAAGTATTGATTTATAATAACAAGCTGGAGGAGCAGGAAGAGGGATTTGTTAAGGGACTGTCTTCTATCACTTTCCAAGGATGGGAGGAACTCAATTATACCCAGCAGCCTCACCTAATGTAATTGTATTCGCTGGCTGTTTGCCTTTGAAGTACCTCTCCTGCAGTACGTCTTGGCAGTGTATTCTGCCACATCAAAAAGGGAAAGTTTTACTACCTGTGCTTTTGGAGGGCTCATTAAAAACACACCAAGTAGAGAGATGGAGCAGAAAATTGTTAGCAAATCCTCTGGGGCTTTTTGTTTTGTGTTGTTTTTCTTCTCAGATCACACAGAAGCCCATGCACTGTGTGGACTCCGTTACAGAAACGTTGATCGCATGGACTGTTGTTAATTCATCACAGCTTTGCTAGGCTACTTGTCTTCATTTGCCATGAACACAAACAAATTCTACAGACACACCATATCAAATCTGTTCTCCTGAAAAGACACATTCACTGGTGAAACAAAGAGAAACGTAATGGCAATTAATAAACTAACATTTACTGCACTAATTAGCATCTCCTAGAGGGCTTGATTATGTGTTTACACCAGTTAGATACAGCTCAGTATGAGAAAATACCCACATTTCATACATCAAAAGACATTTCTTTCATATTTCCTCTTCCATTCTTATAGTAGCGAAGTGTGAAGACAAGAGCATGAAGGTAGAATAAATCATTACCTTGTCTCCTACTGATTTGTACATTCAACATTTTTTTTTTTTGAATAAACACAAAGTCATAAATTAGCTTGTAGCAAAATAGAATTAATTGAATGTCTTAGTAGGATCATCAAACCAAGGTTTAAAGTCAATTTATCTGCCTGGGATTTTGCTAATGTAGCTTCAGCTCATTAGAGTGAGAGCTGATGCTGTGGATGGGACACACAGGCTCATGAGAGCACAGACCAACCCGTGTTTTCCCTATTTAGGGACAAAAAACCTCTCATGTATGTCACGCACAAACACAGACACATGCATACACATGTACACATAATTACATTCAGAGAGGAAAAGGTGTGATCCATAAAATAAGTGCTCTCAAGAAAAGGATTTTATATCAAGAAGATAGAACAAGGATTTCAAATGCCTCCTGAAGACATCTAGTCATATAAAGAACCCAGATTGTCCTGAGTTTCCTAGAATCCTTATAGCACCGTGTTATTTCCTTAGCTCATGAACAATGCAGAAGCCACATTAGTAAGCAATGGACACCAAGAGACAGTTTGGTTACATCAGCCCCTCTACCTAAGAGGTAATATTCTGAGGCTGGAAACAGATGCAGGACAATTAGGACACAGAAGTCAATACCGTGGTTTTGGGAGACATTTTAGTAACAAATACCATATTAATCTCTTTGGATACTTATTACAGCCAGAATGTTTCCTGTCAGGAGGGCTTTTCAACAATAAATGCTCCAGCTAAGCAAGGCAGATGGAGTGCAGCAGGAGCAGCCTTATGCAGAACATGCGATCAGCTCCTTCAGCCCGTTCCTATAGGCAGCAGGTTGGTAGGGTTTCCTGAGCTGGTGTCACAAAGAAGCAGGACATAACAAGCACCTCAAATGCATATCACAGCTTAAAGCCTGTCCTGGTCCTTGCACTCCCAGGTGGAAAAAAAAAAACAACCCAGGGCTGAAAAGCAGCTCACAGCTATACCTGGCTCAAGGAAAACTCCAAGCCGACAAAAGACAAAGCGCAACCACCGCATGTCATTCTGGGAGAAGGATCCCACACAGCAACTCAAACAACATAAATCCTGGGGAAGGAAAAGATGACGCAGTGCAGCACTTCAAGCACAGCTTCAGATGAAGTCAGTGACGGGCTGATGCCAAAGGCCAAATGCAACACCTGGCATCTGAACAAAGTCAGCACAATGAGACAAACAGTCAAGAAGTAAATGGCATATCAAATCTACAAACCTCTGATACACAACTTGCCAGCTGTGAGCATCTCCCTTTTATCATTGCATACATATCTCATGCACTTATTCCTGTTTACTACTTGCATTTTGGGAGGACTTGAGTCTGAACCAGCTGTGCCGAGAGCCACGTAAGTGTATGGTGGGAGGAGGCAGTACCTCACAATCTAGTGAAAGGAGGAAAAAAGCTGCAGCAACAATGAGAAATTGAATAAGACCTCTTAAAAAGGTGATAGGCTGTTCAAGTCACATCTTTAACACACTCTAAACTCAGCAACACATCAGGCTATTTACACACCTAAAGATACAGACAGCAGAATGACATAGGCAGCAATCTCCAAAAGTGCCAATATTTAGATCTTCCTGACTTGGGCACTCAGAACTTTTTGATAATGCCAGTAGGTGCCTTTGAATGCTTTGCTGAGCAAACTTATTTTGAGAATTTCAGGATGAGTGAGACCTTTAGTCACAGCCTGTAGATAGAGCACTTCCTTTACCAGCAACCCCTGAGCGATGTTACAAGTGGTTTTACCTTTCTCCAGGAGGAAAGCAGTTGCCCCAGAAGTCTTCCAGCTGTCTCCACTGCCACTTAGCAGGATGATTGACCATGGACACAGACCGTAAGTCTGGTAGGTCTGCCTCATCATCAATAAGTGGACAACCATCCTACCTGCAGCCCCAAGCCATGAGATCCAGTGCCTTGTGTGGGTAGGAGCAAGTTGATCCAGGCTCAATCTCAGGTAAAAGCAAGGCCTTTAGGTGGTTTAAAACAGATAACATAGGCAGCTGATGCCCAGGCAGCTCCATTGTGCATGCAGGCCTAATTTTTACCAGGCTGGCTTGCTAATGCTCAAAGGAATTGGATCAGTTGCTGCTCTTAGATCCCAGGGGACAACCACAGCAGGAATGGCCTTTCTGCACCTTGTACTGGCCAGAAACTGTGACCTCTGCTGCAGTAGGTGGGATTATGGTCACTTTGAAATCTTTGAAATTTCAGCCCTAAATTTCAGAGATTTCCAAGTACAGCGAACCAGCCATGGAAGCATCCCTGTGCTTCAGCCTGTGCCACGCTGAAGTGCTGTGAGCACTTGGACACATAACATGCATGCATCAACACATTTGCTCTCTCCTCTGCCTGGCCACCTATTCATTACCCCACAGCTAGTTTTACTCCCTTCCCAATTTACTAATCTGTTTGCTAGAGACACTACAGCAGCATCTTAAATGGGATATATCCAGCTGGGAACAGGGAAGGCAAATAGCTGGCAGCACCAGTACCTTCCTCTAACGGTCCCAGCTTTCAGTTGTCTTCTCCCTCGCCAGCCGTCTGTCCTTCTTCTGCGAGCGTGGCTGGCTGCAGACCATCTGATATAAAGATGATGTCTGGCACCTCATGCTCTAAATAGACTCTGTGATGTAGCCCCTCATCCTTGCCAAACACCCCAGCGCTAGGCTAGATAAGGGAGAGCCAGGGCTGAATTTTGTATACGACTGTTATTACCCAGGACTAATACAAATATTTGGCCACATATTCAACCAGAGTTGAACCTAGCACCACTAGCTGCAATGGATCGGTGCCATTTCACATCAGTCCTCTTAAACAGGAGCAAGCTGTTCACAGCACGTTTAGCTGTAGATACAAGAGAACTTCTAAAATTCTTTATAAAAGACCTATTTTCCTAGTACCTTAATCGGCCCTTCTTCAGGCAAAATTCCACTTTCATTTTATGGAGTGAATTTAGGACTAAGAAGTCTTATAAAGAGTCAGCAATAAAGTAGAACCAGGACTGCTCTGAAATTCAGGCCCTAAACTATATTATTCAGACTCCAAATTCTACCATGTTATATAGACTTCTCCGATATATCTGTGTGCCTTCAGAATAAAATTTATGTTTGCAGTTTCCCCATTTTGTGCACATAAGTTACTGCCTTCCTCTCCCAGAGAGCAGACATTTGCCTTTCTGCTATGTCCTCCTCTTCTACAGAGAAGAAGGTCCCTCTGGCCTGCTGGGGAAGGGCAGTGCATAGGCTCCGCATACTTCTTCAGCAGCTACTTTTTGCAGCTACTTGGAAAAACAAGAATAATTACAAAATCCCAGAAATGTATCTGCTTGAAGAAAATTAACCTGTTTGTTTTCTTGCAGGAGAAACAACCCCACTCTAGTTAATAAAAAGACTGTTTATTTTTGGTAAATTTACATTTGTTGGCAGCTGAATGTCACTCCAGCTCCACTGCTTCCCTGTCCCTTTCTTTCATGTGATCTGAAAGCAACTTTGGTTTGTTTCTCTCACTCACAGCAAAGCAGAGCTGCAATAACAGCAAATGGTCCTTGGAAATCACAGTCACATTAGGCTTCTGTTCAAATAGCTTTTAGGGCTGTGATAATAGGAGGCATTCCTAATAACTGGTGACTCAGTGAGACCCTGCACAGAAGGCCTCCAAATGACAGTACACAATTTAGAATTTAATCTAGAAACAGTGGCAGTGATGAGATTCCAGCTGGGGACCTTCTGGTCTGGAGGCCGGTGCTGTACCAAATAGTCTAAAGCAACTACTTTACCCGACCAGAAAGGAGATGAATCCCTTCTCTTCCCTAGAACTTCACAACAACTTTTGGGCTGGTGCTTGACCCGTGAAGCAGAGAGGGCCGTCATTGGCACCTTGACTCTGGAGACTCACCACCTCGAACGTTAAACTACTGATATGTGGAGAGTGTCCAGTCACGCAGCATTAATATGAAAGTTAGTTCCTGAACACTGAATTTCAGCACACTTCAGTTCACAGGCCACCCATATTGCGCTTTTGGACTGTCCTTGGTCTGCTATAAATCTAGACTAGATGCTCACCAAGAGAAAACAAAGATAAAGCTCACCCCTCGCTCACTCTCCCACTCCTGGTGCACTGCCTATGTTGAAATCACACAATGTTAGCATGACCTATGCTTAACAACCCAGCATACTTTAAGAAAAGTTTCTGTTTTGAGAGGAGGAAGCCACAACTCCAGTGGCAAGAGAAGTGTATTTTGTTTCTTAAAACAAAGCCTTCAAACCCTCAGTCTTTGCCTCCACGGTGCGCAGAGGGAGAGAAATTCAGCGCAGACTTGTCTTTCCAAGAGGGTCATGGTCCTTGTGTGGCCACTGTGAATGGCCAGAAACAACCACGGTGCTTGGAAAGGGAGAGGATGGATGAGGGTCTCCTGGGGACAGGTGTACACTCCTACTTAACATTCCTCTGAGGAACCCTGGTAGCATCCAGTAAGAACAGCAGGAAATGTCTCACGCACACAACAGGGAAAAGACAACTCCACCTCAGGGAGGCAGGTTGAGGGAAGAAGTGATTGCACTCAGATCATTGGGTCCCATTTAGTGCAAAAATCACTATGGACAATAAACTTCAAAAAGCCAGGACAGCATTTACTGACTGATGGGCAGTCAGAATAAATACCAGTGTTTGGGAATTTTTTTATTTTTTTTTTTCCCCACTAGCACCGGTCTTCCAGTGGGGTGCAATATTTGTTAACATGGAGTAATTTGAGTTATCCACAGATAGTTCAAAAATACAAAGAGTTCATTGCCCAGATATCTCTATTTAAAATAGATTTGCTTTTGTTCATCAGTGTAATGCACATGGCTGAGAAATGGCAAGGTGCCAAAATGAAACTGCTCCTAATTTTCAGAGGAGGCCACCGGCTAATTACACAGACTGCAGGTGTGAAGAGAGAAGCTCAAAGTAATCAATAGTAGTAATTAATCTGCTAGACTGGAGCTAAAGAGCTAACAGCTGGACATCAGAAATGGACACATGCAACAAGATCAGCAATAATTACCTCTTTAAATATTGAATTTCCATAGCAACAATTAAGCATATAAATAAAGGCTTGAAATCAAGGCTCCGAGGCATGATGCTGAATTGCAAACACAACATTCTCCAAATCAACCCTTTTAATAAAACAGTAACAATATGCTTGGGCTGGGTCGACTGGTCTCTGGTGCTAGCAGAACCTCGGCTTCTGCTGCCTCCAGACTTTTTGGCTCTTCCTCCTTGGCTGCTTCCAAACCCACAGGTTCTGCTGTAACTTCTCTTCATTCAACTACCATCTAAAGAGACACATGCCTGCAACTCACCCCCTCTCTTCTAAGGCTGTCTACCTTACAGCTTTGGCTTTTCCACCATCTGCCACGGCACCATTTGGATCAGGCTAGCAGTGCCATCTTGAGTGGACAGCAGAGCACTAGCTAGTAGGTGACCTCGCCACAGCCTTTGCTGGGCTGTCAGGTGGATCAAGTGCCAGAGTGACAGGTCTGCCAGGAGAAGTTTCTCTGAGCATCCTGCCACCATAGGAAGTACTGCCACTGCCTCTCCTGGAAGCACCCAGAGACCTCTCCTCGTGGCACAGACCACACAGCTCACACAGCAGCACTGCATTCCCCCAGTGCCTTTGCAGGGCCAGTAGCACGTGCAGAAATGGATACCCAATTTCCCTCTTGGCTTAATGGCACAGCTTCATCACTAGGGCACTCTCTGCCATAGAGGCTGGAGATGCCAGGAAGCTTTTATTAATCTCAGGCTAATCTTCTCGATAAATGTTACTTTCTGATGTATGCTGGCTAAAACCCACCTTTGCTTATATCAGCAGAGATGTCAGAGCCATCTTCTCCCAGCTCCACAAAATACAGACCAATGGAAGAGGCATAAATCTGCTCTTCCTTATGTTCTCATGTGTCTGAGGGACCAGAGATGGCACCATGGATCCTGACCTCTGCAGGCTGCACCCAACCAGGCAGCAACTGCAGACCACGTTTGGAAGAGTTTTAGCAATTGAAGGCCAATCTGACTCTGGCTCCACCCTGCTCCTATGTTTACTGCAGACATGAGGTTCTTTCTCCTTCCCAAGAGTTAAACAGGGTCTTTCCAACATACTTGACAGGCCACATATTAACTCACACCTCAGTAATAAGACAGAAAAAAAAAAAAAAACCACTCAGCAACTATGAGCAGAGGCTATGTGGAACACTGTCAGAAGCATTATCTTCCCTCCATCTGCTTTAGCATGGGTGAAAACTAAATCACACCTACAGAAACCCAAAGAAAAAAGAAATTCTAAATTACATACTTCATTTTGATCCCTACGTTTCCAGAATCAAACCTGGAGCTAGATGAAAACTTGGGAACTATTTTTAGAATTTTTATCTTAAGTTTTCTGCATTTTAAACAATTCTTTCTCCAATCACTTATCATCTCAGAGTTTTCCTACTTTTCAGGATTTTTTTCTTTTTTGCCTTAAAATAGCTAGAAGTAAGGGAACCATTTCTATAACCTAATACTGGCTCCAGTTAGATAACTCAGTCAAGGAACAGAAACCCCTTGAACTTTCCATTGGTTTCAGAGAAACTTCATAAAGGTTCATGTTAACTGCTATTAAGGTAGGATGGAGACCTATATTTTTTGCCTCAGAAGAAGGCAGCATTTTGTAATTGCCCTCATGTATTGATTCCTCCAACCATGCCAGCAATATTTCTGAATCTCCATGGTCTGTAAATATTTCTACACAGTGTATTTCAAACTCTTCTGTAGCATTGATTTACAATGTACCTGTCATGCTATGATATTTTACCAGTACAGTGCTTTTGCAGCTTTGGTACTGACTGTGTTTTCAGCCTAACAAGCGTGTAGCAGTTCAATTCTCTGTGAAGAGCCATTGCCAGATATTACCAACATATCTAAGTTGATCTTATTAAAAAAAATAAAATGATGTGCTTGACTGAGCATCACACTTGACTTTACATCAGGCATATACGAACTACTAGCTCAACTCAGTCACTAGCCCAAAACCAGTATGATAAGGCTCACCTGCTTCTCTCCCACACTTTCCTCCATGGAAGAAGCAGCTCAGCCATCCATAGGTGACACACGTGCCACTGCCATTGAGAGGCATTTGGGAGAGGTAGAAACTGGAAGAAAGCTTCTTCCCAAGCTCCACTCTGAGCAGCATCTATGATCCCATCTGCCCTGGTGCCTTGGTGGTCAGGTGCTGAGGAC
>KZ513228.1:0-17687 GCA_002844005.1 Limosa lapponica baueri
AAAAAAAAAAAAAAAAAGATGCTTCGGAGTCAAACGTCACCGATAACCCCCCGAGGGCTGGAGGTGTCGGGCTGCGGTGTGGGTATGGGTTTGTCAGCACCTCCGCGCGAGCTATTTTAGCCAGCTGACAAACAGGGCTTTGAACGCTCCTGGACCCACGTGCTTCTGCCGCGGCAAAGTTTCTAGGGCCGCCGGTTGTTGTGCTCGGAGTCTCGCTGCTTTACGTCGGGCAGTGAGTCCCTGCCAGGCCAGGGCATCAGGGGGTCTTTTTTCCCCTAGAAAACAAATATATTGAATGCTACACAGTCCCAGAAACCAGGATCCAGTGCTTAAACATCACCAGAATGTCTTAAAAAGTGAGCATTTAATTCAAAAGGAATGTCTCTTAGTTTGAGGTTTATTATTATTATTATTATTATTATTACTATTATATTTTTATTTCCTCCAAACTACAAAAGTATGTCCTGGTCATATTTTCAAGCTTTCTGTGTTTCTAACGACTATGTTAGGATAAAACCTGGGGCTTTAAGAGGAAAAGACCAAAGACTGAGTCAGTTAATGGTTCGACTCAGTGATCGTAAAGGTCCCTTCCAACCTAGACAATTCTATGATTCTAACTTTTGTGATTCTAACTTATGATAAATCCATGCAAAGGGCCCCTAAAAGGAGTTGAAATGCTGTTCTCTGCTAAAAAGTCGACTTGAACCATGTACCTGTACTTTAAAACATCTGTGTTTTCTGAGAAATCCCAGTTACTCTAAAGCCAAAGGAAATTTAGCAATTGCCCTTAGGGGAGCCAGGTTTCCAGCTCTTTTTTTTCGTATAGACTGTCCCAGTTGCTCACATTTGTCATAATTTTTAATCTTGTCAAACCCACAGACGAAGCACAAATAAAATAATTTGCATTTTTAGCTCGGAGACAAGCTGTGCAGGTGACAAGGGCTTCTACAAAGGATACAAAATTGAAGTCAGGGGCCCCCGTGCAGCACAAGACAATTCAGCTCTTTCTGGCCTCAGTCATATCTTGGAGTGAAAAGGAATTTTTTGGCTTTTTTTGGACCAGAAAAGTCAGGAGGTGGTGCAGGAAGAGGTTTGTAGTTGCGACAAGTGCTTCAGCAGCACTGTGCTGAAGTGCTGCAGATGTGCAGGGTCTTCTTTAAAGCCTGTGGTTGAAATGGGATGAAGATAGCTGTTTCCCTTGTGCAGCAGGAGAAGGGGAAGATTGATGGTGATAGCAGCCCTCAAAGAAGGGCAGGTGCCTCTGAGGATCTGTCTGGCTCTCTGTGGAGACAAACTATATGCTCACAGGTCCATGTGCATCTGCCTGTGTCTCTCCCCCTGGCCTGTTTCAGTTTGGTTTGATGGAGGGGTGAGACCCTCAAAGATAAGTAAATTCCTACAAGTTTTGTGAAAATAAGTGGCCGGGGAGATATCCACTGTGAGGCTTCAGCAAACAGGAAAGGTTGTAAAAAATGCTCAGGTCTCAAGGAAAGACAGAACATTTTCATAGAGAGGGCAGATCTTATAAATGGCTCAATTTGTACGGGGAAAAATTAATTTGCACTTTCTTAACCACCAGGGACCATCAATTCTATGGCAAGAAACACAGAAAATCAGGTGTTGTTAGTTCTGTTGCTTTGAGATTTGTTTGGATTGCCTTCACTGTCGAATGGGAAGATGCTCGAGACAGAAGCTATTGTACTTTTTGTTTTCCATGAGGAGCTGGTAGGATGGCTATGCACCTCAGAAGTAAGATCAGCCCTGTACTGCCCTCCCTCACCGCACTTCAGTGCAGTGCTTCTCATCAAAAGTTTGAGGAGTTGAGAAAATGCCGGGAGAAGCAAGGTGGGGGGTAGGAGTATACAAGTACCTTGATTTGCTTTGGTAGGAGCAGTTATGGAGCAGCTATTGAATAGTGGGCTGGGTGGGTGCAGGGGTAAGCTCAGGGGTAATGACATTGGCATAAATCTCTTGGAACAGGCAACGCTCATCTCGATAGCATCAGGGGTGATGCAGACTTGTAAGCAGCTCAGGGTTGCCTGCAGCGCCACGACGGATGCCTCCATGTGTGCGCAGCCCAGATAACTGCTTATCTGCAAGGCTGGTGCTCCCGTATTCGTTTATCCCAAGGAGGTGCAGAGGGCAGCAATCTGGACATGCTCTTGCACGTGGGGTTCCAACGGTTGGATTCACCTCCCAGAAAGTGTGTCACAAAGCACTGTGACACAGTCAGTCAAAAGAGAAGGTGAGATGGGCTAGAAAATACATCCATGGGAAAGAAGATCCTCTTTCATTATTTTGTTTTTTAAACTCAGAGCTGTGTTGGGGGACTTGTATTCAAGTCCTTTTGAGGACCTTGTTTTTGTCCTTGTCAGAGGCAAGCACCTCTGAAACCCTCTACTATTCAACCCCAGTGCTGGTACCCCTGTTAGTCACAAGACAAGCTGTTTCTCTCCTTTCCATAAAATAGGGCACACTGCACAGCTGGATGTTGATAGAGGATAAGAAAGAAAAACCACAATTAAAATGTCCTGGTTTAAGACCTAAATATTTTGCCAATCAAGCCGTGGTGAAATTTCTTTTGCCAGGAGCGTGCCTTGCAGTAGCTTCTTGCAGCCATTTGCTTGCGATAGCATTTGCAATAGAACCAGGCTAAAGGAATGATTCCACTTTCTCTACTGAGAAAAACAACAGAGGCCAGCAGAGAAACCACCCAGCTTCTCTCACATGGAGGCTTGCTAGACTCCACGAAGGTCTTCTTCATTTTGCTGCAAGGTTTTAGGTGTTAACCAGAAAGGGAAATGCTCACTGGGTGAAGTGGGCTTTCTGATCCTGACACTGGGCTGCCTTAGCGTAGCTGAAGATAAATTGTCCCTGGTGAAAAACAGGAGTGCATGGTGCAAGGGGAAGCTCGTCGGGTGTCCACAGGTCAGGTGTGATCACCAAGGATAAAGCCCCAGTTTGTCACCCCCCTGTTGACCCGTGATCTTGCAAGACCATGAAAAGGCCTTGCATTTCACATATGGTGTATGTATGCTGGGAATCATAATCCACAAAGGCTGCAGGGCTTATTTTGGGGTAGGATCTCAAGGACTTAACAGCTTCAGGGGGCAGAGTGTGAACCTGCTACCCGGCAGCTGCGATCTCCTCACACCTCAGCATCCCTGGGAAGGGTGGGAAGATCAGCCTGAAGATTAGTCAGCCTTCACATTCTTGGAGTGTTTGGCATAGAAACACTCCTGGACACTGACAGGGGGAAGGTGAAGAGCTACTGAAGCTCCAGAAGGTGGTAAACATGGCCCCTGTCCAAATCTAACAGGGGTAGTAGGGCTGTTGCTTTATAAGGTTGTACGTGACAGGGGGAGTGGGGGTGACTTGCTGGCTTACACCTCTCAAGTCAGTTCAGTGTCAAAATGTGTATTGGGAAGGGTGGACAAAGCACACCCCTTCATGCTCGAAGTGGGCCACCCTCCTCAGTTTCCTCTTAAAGGAATTTAGTCCAAGTGCTCAGAACTGGTGTGGGGCAAAACAGGAGATTTTCAGTAAAACCATATTATCACCTCCACGAATGCAACCATGGTGTGGCTTCCTTAGCGATCTGTCCTGGGCCAAACTCCAAATAAAGTTACAGGGAGCTTCCCAGAGTAAAGAATGAGGTAAAGCATGATCCTATAGGAATCTTTTTATCTGATGATGTTTGCAATTAGCAATCCAAGCTTTTGTAATCCTCTTCGTTCTTGGTGTAGGTAGCTGATGGTTGCAAGTCTCACGGTTCTGGTCTCAGACCTGTGTCCAAATCCCTGGAGCCCGAAGCTTAAGGTCCTTACCCAGCTCTAATTTGAGAGCTTTGACTCTTGCACCAGCTGACTGCATGGATTAAATGCACGTAAATACCTTCATAGCGACTGGCAGACCATACTCATGATGTTATCCTAAATTGGGATGCTCTCTCTCCAGGAGTGTCAGTTTGATGTTATCACCTACTCAGCAAATAAATCCCTTTAGTGAAAGAGGGAGACTTCATGCTCTCCAGTCATATCTACTTATAACCAGCTTCTTTACCCTCTACATCTGCTTCTACTCTGCTTTGCCATCACAGAAGCTGGTTTTCTAAATGTTGTGGTGCAAAGATGCTGTTATTAATGCTTCGATATCGTCTCTATTTCAGCTCAACTTGCTATGAGTCACTCTGATGTTTGCACCTTGGTGCTCTGTCTTATTGGACTACGAAAGAGTCAAGATAAGAGTTTCCATTCCAAACACTCATCTGCCTCCCAAGCTAATGGGGTCAGACAGGTCTGCCTGCAAGACACAGCTTTTCTTAAGGGTGTCACGTCACTGACAAGAGCTATGAGAAGGTGGTCCCTTCACTATGAATCAAGCATTCCTTGGCTTACAGCTTTTGCTATACAGTTTGTGCACAAGGCGATGATACACATCCAGCATGAGACACTCTTCATTCCCCACCCCTCCAAAATGGTTGAGATTCCCTACACTGCTTCCAAGAACTAGTTTTCTGCCAATTTCCCTTTTCATAAGGATGTACATTAATTTCTGACTTCTCCTCCCTCCCCCTCCCGCCCCCCCCAACTTTTGACTGTAGGATTTAGGTAAGCACAATGAAAACATGCTCCCTGTTAACCTCAGACTTCAATAGTTTTGAACCACATCTTGGGCTGTTTCCAACTCATACAGCTAACATCTGTGCTGGTCACCAAAATGGGTCATAGGTTGTTCTTCTTGCCCAGAGGCTAAACAGCATGGCAGAACTAAACCCTGACTTCCCTGAGCAAGGTCTCACCTTCCAACCTGCTTAGCTGGAGCAGTCCTTGACCAGTCTAAAACCTGAAAAACATGTTCGGGAGCTGCAGGTTGACCCCAAGCAGAATTGTTCCAGGGATCTTTCACTGTTCATCTATCAGGGCTTGCTGCTAGACCAGCCTCCACCAAAGCTTCAAGACCTTCCGAGAGGGGAAACAGCTCCTGGGAAAATAAACGTAGTAGGACAGGCAACTGATTATGGGAGAATATCAGTGAGAAAAGAGAAGGGGTGTGAGGATACAGGGTATTGACTATGGGTGGCACAGGATGACCTGGAGACACAACCAAGCTGCTACAACTCCCTTAAAGCACACAGGGAGCAAGCAGTGCAGTGCTCAGAGAAATTTTATAGTGAAGATGATAGTGTGCCAGTGCTGAGGTCTGCGCCTGGCCATGTCTCGTTTTGTGGTATAGGAATAATCACTTTGACAAAGTGCTCGCACATCTGGGGAGCAACCCGGGAAGTTCCCCAGACAGGCTGCTGCTCCATCTGTTCAGCCCCAATGAGAAACCTGGCTGATTTGTCAAGTCACCAAGAAGTGTGGTATATTCTGGTTTGAGAGCTTTCCTTGGTAGGCTCCTAGGAATTGAGGACTTTGGGGAATGGATGTCTGATGGTTTTTATTTTATTTTTTTTCACAAGTCTAACCAATTTCATCGTGTCGTAAAAAATAAAATCAGAAAATCAAAGCTCTGCGTGTGTGTGTGCATGGAAATACACAGCTGTAGGAGGAATTTCTGAGAGCAATTTCCCCGGAGAGGACTCCATGTCTCTATCCTGGGCTTCTGAGGATATTCATCTGAGCCAAAACGTTCTTCATTTTTAGAGGATGGAGAAGGTAGGCTATTTCATACTCTAAAAATGAGTGCAACGTTAATGAAGCCAAAACCACAGAAGGGCTCAATTACACTTGCATTACAAAGTGACCACAAAATCTAATATTGGTGGAGTTCAAATGTCTGCTGGCTTGCAAGAAGATGACCACAAGGAATGCAAAGCATAGTCTGGCTACTGCTGTCACCACTCCTGGGGAGAAAACCTGCTGGGCTAGAAACCTGCCCCAAGCAGCTGACGACCCAAGAGATAAGTGCAATTTGCTGTTATTGTTGCTTCCTGCTTGCTAAATGTCTTTCCTTTTTGTTTATAGGGGATCACGGAGGGAGGCAGGAGGCTCCTTGAGCTAGAGACAACTCATCAGGCTAGTGACAGCGACATCATCACAGGACCCAAGGCCAGAGTGAGACAAATGTGTCTGAGTCAGCAGTAAATCAGCTTTCCTCCTCTCCCTGCGTGCAGCATGACTACTGCTGATCCATAAAGGATGCTCTGGGCATCTCTCGTAACAGCAGCTGTCCCTCCGTTCAGAGCAAAAAGGCATCTAAGAAATCTTGGTATGTCTCCTGCCACACTCAGCAGGAAAACTCAAACTGCTCTGCAGGCTAAAAGCGATCTTGCAGTAGGGCCGAAAGGTTCAAGACCCAGTCGTCCTTGTCATAGCACATTAAAAATGGGTAATCATTCAGCTGTGCACAAGCAAAGGCTTTTATGTAGAGCACATGTAATCTTCTGCCACAAATCAGCGTGAGAAGCAGTGGGCAAGCTCCAGGAGTTAGGTTTCTGCTGACGCTTGGAGTCTATAAAGATTGCATGCTCGGCAAGAGCCGGGTCTCTGAGAGGGGGAAATAAGTCAAGGATTCCCCTTTTCTTTGCAAGATGCCTTCCGAAGAGCACTAAGATTTCCTCTAGCCATAGGGCAGATGCACCAAAGAGCACTGACAACTGATGTCCCGTGTTGCTCGTGGCCAGTGTTCAAGGCTTAACTGGCCACAGGACGCTCCATAGGAGGCCACATGTCAGTCCAGGGGTATCAGCCACGCTGATGTGCCCTCCTGAAACACCGTGGCTCCTCTTCTCTTTCCATCTCACCTCTCAGCATGGAGGTCTCCAGCTCATTGCTGGTAAATAATCATTTTCTGCCAGGACTTCCCCTGACTTTCAGCGAGAGAAGTGCAGCCAGCAGATGTTTGTCTTTCAACAGCTGAACGAAGTCCCAAATTCAAATGTTTTGGTCAACTTTATATTAAACATTTTGACTGAACAAAAACCACATGTATATTTATTAAGGGCAGCTTTGGCTGAAGACATCACATTGAAGTACCGTGCTCAGATACTCGGACTCTGCAGTTTTCTCTCTGAATACGCTGTTTCCTTATCTGCCTTTTGTTTCATTAAGATTCAGGCTAAAAGAATTTCAAGCCTTAGTCAGGCTTGGGCATCCAGCTCATGTCAGATGTCCCTGGCGCTACTGTCAGTGCTACAGCCCAAAAAATTTAATTCCTCTCTAGTAGTACTACAGCCTGAAGCTGTACCTTGTCCTGGAGGTGAGAGTCTCCATTGCCCATTGGGGTTTTTACCCCAGATCTTCCCAGATCTAGACGGCTCCTCTGCAAATGCATTGCTGGACTCTGTATGTCAAGCCCAGACAGCTCTTCAAGTGACTGCAGGTATTCTTCATATGCCATTAACAATTAAACTATGTCCAACTTCATGCAAATTTGAAAAAGGGGGTCCAGAAGTATCCTGCTGTAAAGCAGCAACTGAAAGCTGTTACCTGAAGCCTGCTTGATTTACCATAGCATTTTTTGGCCCTCTATCATGTTTCTTATCCCCAGAACAGCCTATGAAAATAACCACATTCCTAGAAGATTTTGGTGGTAGTGGTCATGTTAATAATCTCTTCCATAGCCTCCTTCCAGCTACACAGTGAAATATGGCCTCTCTGGATATTGCTGGGAATGTGGGACCATCACATACTGTGCAGTCACCATGACTTGCAACCCCATCTCCTGCTGCTTTCCAAATGATGCAAGGAGCTGGGGTGCAGAGGTGTGGCATGGGGTCCCCAGTGCCAGCAGTGCTGTGCACACATGACACCATGGAGCTGCCACGGTTAGGTTCCTGAGAAGATCACTGCTCTTCCTCCTGTGGTTCAGTGCTTCTAATATTCTTGTGTAAGTAATGGACTGAACCATTTGTGGTTGGATTTAGCCGACAGCACTGCTCTTAAACAGCAAATACGTGATCATTTGCTCTTGCACTGCCTATGAACAAATAAACCCAGTAAGACCGTCCCGCTCCACGCTTGCATCTCTCACTTTAAGAACGCAAGCCCTTAAGTACAGTCTGCCCACGTGTTTCTGGGGGGTTAGAAAATATTTACATTGCAACAGCCATTGCTGAAATGTGGTCACTTCTGGGAAGAGAAGCAGCTGCTGTTTACTGAGGGAAGGGAGGCTTTGTGGTTTGGACAGTGGCTGGAGCCCAAGATTTTATTCTGGTAACACCACTGCTGGGAGCTGAAGCATCATGCAGACATGCCTTTGCAAGACAGGCATTATAGAGCTCAGGTGCTGGTGGCAATGTAACCACAGACATGAGCACGGAGCCCTCTGTGAACTGATTCATCTGCTGTCTTGGGTAAATTATGCAGCCCATTTGGACCTCTGTGCTGTTTTAACTAGATTGTTCCAAGCCAGCAGGCTCACAGCGAGCTCTGGTACCCCTGGTACCTAGCCCCAGAAGATCCTGAAGTGCAACCAAAGGGTTACATTGCAGATTAACTCCTTGAGGAATCTGGATGGATGGAGTGTGTCTGCACAGAGATGGTAGAAGGGCAAAAAAGGAATGATTGGTGTTAATTAGAAATTAATACATGTGTCTGCGGCCCAGCAAGGTCCGATCCTCTCTTGGTTGAGGCTCTGACACATCTGACCTGCCACTGTTCAGGACTCTACACGGAGGGGTGGCTATTCAGCTGAGACTGGAAGGTAGGAAGAATCTCCTAGGTAGACCTTCCCAAGGGACTTTATTAGGCAAATTTAAGGCACTTGCATACCTTTCAGATCTCCTTTTGCTCATCTTCTCAGAAACACCCCTTTTCAGTGAGGATTTAGGAAATGGCTGAGGTGAGTTGGGAGCTCTCCTACAACTCCATATGGACAGAAGAGATGTCCCATGGTATAAGCCATGGGAGTGTACCAACCCTCGCGTGATTCAGATGCAGGCGGAAATAGCAAAAGGCCTCTTTTACCAGACACCAGAACACAACAGAAGAGGTGAAGCTGAAAATGGCCAAATGGGGATAAGTAGGAGGTGGCCTGTTGATTATTTTATTTTGTGAGGAAAAGGGTCCAGTTGGATCCTATCCCTAGTAAGGCTTAGCTTTTTCTGTAAAGGTAGCATAAGGACATCAGTGGCGGCACATACCCCAAACCAGACAATTCCGGTCTTCCTAGAAATGCTTGCTCATTTAGTCTTATGCCTGGATGAGTTTTATTTGGTAACCAAACCGGATAGGCTTTTTTAATGGGATCCAGATGTGAAGCAACCTTTAAGCACTAACAAGGAGTGGCTTGAATCCACTGGGTACAGCTCTTCCTCGTCCGTCACTTTAACGCGATGCAGCAGCCCGGGGTTTTGGGAGGGACGTGCTGGGAGTCAGCAGGCTGCAGCGGCTGTGTCTGTCAAACTGCAGGACGCCTGGGAGGCTGTGTTTGCAGCCCCTTGGGGACAGCAAGGGGTTGGCATTGATCAGTCAGACATAGAAAAGTCTCTCAAGTGTGGGGACGGGAGCAGCGCTGCTGTGAACAGCAGCCGGAGATGTTGCTTCTGCTTCCCTCCTCTCTCCTACCTGCCTGAAAAAAAGCCCATGCCACCAAAAGATGATGCGTGGGGTTCTCTGAAGCAGAGTCAGAGCAGATTTGGGATTGTTAAGATAGCCTTTCGATACCTAAGTGTTAAAGCCTATCTCGGAGCTGTACCCAGCACACTGCGATAAGGGCCCGTTCCATTTTCGTGGTGACGTTACGCTGCACATGCCACAGCGCCAAGTCACGGCGCCGAAAAAGGTGATGAGACACTTGATATACCGAACGTGGTGAATCACAAAGGAACACGAAGAAATACTCAATCAGATACTCAGCCACAGGAGCACACTAACTGTCCTGGATGCACTATATCATCTTCCTCCAAACGAGACACCCGTGCCGGACAACTGTTACAGTCCATCAGTTACAGCCCATAGTACACATCCAGCCATGCATGGGTCGAGTGGGAGAGTATTTTTTTAATTTATTGGGGGTTTTTTTTATTGCTTTGGAAGGCTGCCTGCTCCCAGCAGAGCACCAGGTCCCATCGCATCCTTCATCCTGGTCCCTTTCCCCATCCCTGCACAGGACGGCAGGGAAAAGGCGCCAAGCCAGAAGCTGGAGAGTGGCTGCCTCTCTGCCATCCCCTGCCCGACGGGGATGGCTGCATTTGTCAGAAAGCTTCCATTAGTCGTGCGTGCCAGCTATAATCTGCCGGCCCCAACACGGCAGCATCTGCTCCGGAGCCAGCATTATACAACCACAGTTGGCCTGTGCAGGGCACGTTAAAACCGTGGGCAGGAGAGAGCCATTGACCCAACCACAGAGTTTGTCTCTAATAAGAGCCTTTCTGTGACTCCACAAACCTATATTGTTTTGGGTTTTTTTCCCCTGGTGCAATCTGGGGGCTTTGTCTCTATTTATAATACTTGCATTTATAAATGTACATGTATCCATAGGCACTAGGTGCTTGCACTACTGATCTTAAATTCCCAGTCCTGGACTACATGAAGTTAAGAAGACTTTTAAAAAAAAAATTACTTAGAAGTGGTGACAGTGGGATTACATGCAAGGGAAACTCCAACGTGTCAGATTTGTTGAGAGGCTAAAAATATGTGCCTTTTTTAGAGAGAGAGGGGGAAGTGACTGGCAAATAGTATTAATCTGAGGCAGCCTGAAGCAGATAGAAGGATTATAAAGCAGCTCATTTAGAACTGCAGAATTCATTTTCAGGCACTCCTTTGCAAAATGGCTCGGTGACTCCTGCGTGCCCGACAGAAGCTCTCTGAAAGCAGTGTGAAAAACGCAGGGAGGGGCTTTAGTCCCATTATGCACAATTGCAAATCTCTGAGTGGAACATCATTAACTGTACTCAAGTGACAGCCAGGATTAACTTGGCTGAAACCAAATAGCAAAGAAACATGTAAAAGTAAATTCAAGGATTCCTCAGAAACTGCTAGGATAATCTGTCACAACAGCAGCTTTAGGCTCGAGAAGCCAAAAGGTCCAGACGGACTTCCCTGCTGCTCCATGAAACTAATGCGTTGGCTTTAAGGGATTCTGTGTGTGTTTGTGCACATGGACAAATGTGCGCAGATACACACATCCTCTTCTTTCCTCTCTGGGGTGGTGGAAGACCCTCTTAACCCATAACCGTCATCAACCTCTCAGCCTTACAGAGCCTCCTGCTCCTCCTGCACCAAGGGGCCGCCAGACAACTTTGTGAATGAGCACGAGCAAAATCTCAGGAGAGCACACACCATCTCTCCCCAGGATGCTGCAAGCCTGACGTTGCAAAGAAAGGTGGTTCTTCACAGCCTGCCTTCACAGGAGCGGGGAGTGCACAGGAGAAAAGGTCAACCTGCCTGAAAATACACGGGTCACCGCACAGAAGAAAAGGAGCAGGGGCAGAAGGGCACCTTTATTTCCCTTTCTCTCTGCCAGGCTGGCTCTTGGAGGGCCCCAGCAGCACCCTCTGGTGACCTGAGCTGTCCCAAACAGGCAGCAGTCGCTGAGAAGAAGGGGCTGGGCTCTGCAGGGCTTTTGCCCTTACTGGAATAAATCATTCAAAACTCTGACAGTCCCCAGGGGGAATTTGAGGTCATGGAAAAGTGATGGGGGAGGAGAAGAAAGTAATGCATTGCGAGGCTCCTAGGAGATGGGTGAAGGTTACCTGCTTTGCGCAGTCACCCTGTACCGGGGCTGGCTCTAAAGGCAGAGGCAGTTCCTTAACCAGGTTACAGTGACATGGGCAGGAGAGTCGTTAGTACCTGCTGCCTGCCCCAATTTCTGCCTGCTAGGAGGTGATAAGGGGTTATTGATGCTACAGCCTCTTGCTGGGGTGCTTCAGTCGCTGCCTCAAAGGCTCCTCAGGCACAAGGAACAGTGTCCTCCTACCACCACTAACACCTGCTATAAGCATCACCTAGAAATTCAGTCTTTCTGCTGTCTCCTCCCCAAATATTCCATTCTGCTGACCAGTGACACAGCTTATTTTCTCATGTTTCTTGTTACCTGTCAGCTATCACAGTGCAAGAAGCCTGCTACATGGGCTGCCAAGCTTGGGAAACCCCAGACAGCAGCGTGCCACGCATCTCCCTGGTGATACCAGACCCTGGACACATGTGAGGTCTCCTCTGCTTCCCCCGCTGCCCAGGGAATATCAAATCAGATTCACAGTCTCTCATCCCTGCCTTGCATGCATTTAAAAGCATGGGCGGAAGGCATCTGAAAGATTGCCTGGAACTCTTAGAATAAAATCTGTGGTTTATAACTTTGATTTCTCCAGTGGAAGTTAGTAATGTGCCATAAAATCATAGGATAATTTAGGCTGTAAAGAACCTCTGGAAGTCCAATGCCCTGCTCAAAGCAGCCTGATGTTAAATCAGGTTGTTCGGAGCCCTAACTGCTCAGGTTTTGAATATCAGCAAGGGCAGAGATGGCACAGCCTCCCTGGGTCCCTGTTCCAGGCTGCATCACTCTTCTGGGGACTTTTCCCCTCCCTTAGAAATTTCAATTGCTGGAAATTATGCCATTGATTCTTATTGCTTCGCTACGCTCCTTGGGAAAAAAATATGGCTCTGTTTTCTTATTGACCCCACATCAGGTAGGAGAAAACAGAAGTGTGGTCCCCTCTTAGTCTTTTCTTCCCTCTAGGCTGAGGAAGATCTGCTTTTCCCCCCTCTTCTCACACACTGTACCCTCCAGCACCCCAACCATCAAGTTGGCCCTCCACTGGACAAGCTCCAGTTTGTTGTATCTCCTTGAATTGGGAAGCCTGAAACTGGACACAGTAATCCAGATAATCTTAAAAAGCTCAAGAGAAGGAAAAAATTACATCCCCAGAAATTACATCCCCAGACACATTGGCTCTACTTGTGTCATACAGCCCAGTATGTGGTAGACCTTCATGAGGGACCCCTGTAGACTCCTGTTCAACTCCTTACCCACCAGGACCACTTCTGCAAAGCTTCCTCCAGCTCATCAACCCCCAGCCGACCTGATTATTCTGCCCCAGGTGTAGGACTGGGACATTTGCTCTGGTTGCAATCTGTGAGGTTCCCATCTGCCCATTTCTCTGGTTGAATGGCAGCACTGACCTCCAGCATGTTGTCTGCTCCCTTCGGTTTCCAGGGAAAGTAATATCTGGCACATGAGCAGGCTTTTAAATGGCACTTGATGCCTGGTATGTGCGGCTTCTGAGATCGGAAAGCAGGAAATTCAAAAAGGTCATTGATTGACTGGTAGGATTATGCCTCTTGTTTTTGAGGTGACAACACCAGGCTCCCAGTAAACACATTAACTGAAGGATAAAGGCAAAATACATCTTAAGATATTGTTAAGGAAAATATTCTACTATGCATTGTCTGGAAAAGTAAAACTCAGTCCCCGTCTCCTACGTCTCGGGGCAGATCCAACCAAGATTTTAAGGAGCACTTCAGGTCCTTCCTTCAGAGTCGATTTTTCCCTTTCTTGCCTGCATTCAAAGTAGGATGTCTAGCCTTTGATTTTTTACGTCACTGGCTCTTATATATTTTTAATGTAATGAGTCTTATGCAGAAAAGCACATTCAGTTATGTTCTCTAACCAAATCACTTTATTGTGCCTCATTTCTTTACTTAGTCTCTTCTTAAAAAGACAACCAAATTCCCTGTTTTCCAGTATCATGTAGTGCCTGGGATAAACAGAAATATTGAAAATACCTGAACTGCTTTATGCAGAAGGCTCTGGGATATGACATGGCCCAAAAAGTCCTCCTAAGTCTGGAGTGACTTCTGCAGACACCCTTGAGTCTGCATCCCATGTCACAGGCTCCACAGCACCAGGGGAGAACAGCACTTTGTAGACAGAGACAAGTGTAGCTTTTGTGTCTGAGGGCTGCATCTGATCAAATCATGTCTGGAAATAGCTAGAGGACATGGTGGAGAGATGTGGTGACCATGCACAGAAACCCTGTGTACCCACCCTTCCTCATGACACTCATGCACTTGCACAGAATTATGCACATGGGCTTGTACCTATATGCCTGCAAATACATGTGGATGAAACTGCTCCCCCTTGTTCTCATCTCCAAGACCAGTAGATGCACCAGGAGTATGGTGCAGAGAGCCTTGAATGGCCCCACTGGAGTTGGTCAACATTTGGTGGAGCTCATTCATTTGATGTCCATTAGAAGGCATCCTATGGGAGCCCTGTATCCAAGACATGTGAAATCTGAGGATCAGGCCACTTTAGAAAATGCATTAACTGTTCCCCCTAATTGAGATGAGACAAGTAACTTCAGAGTTCAAATAACAGTTCCCCCATTTTTATGTCATCATTAACTAATCTCATCAGTAATTCTTGACCCACTTGTGAGTTAGGCTGATCAGCTCTGAGTATGCTCTTCCTACCGAAGCTGTGAAGAAGGATCATTCAGGAGTTATGGCCAGGGTGGTTATAATTTCAGAGTGCTCAGAGAGTGAGACTGAAACAACATGTGTACTTTGCTCTCCAAGCTTGGCTGCCTGTGGAGGAGCAGCTTTCACAGAGCTGAAGAAAGGGCTTTTGTTCCAATTAATATAGAGCTGACTACTGTGTGAGGAACTCAAATCATCCTTTCATGTATGAATTACTTTACATCTGCAGAGGGATGTAATCTGCCCCCATGCTGCCAGGTCACCTACCTCTGGTAGATTAGCTGTGGGGGAGGTTCGTGTGTGAGTCAATGCTGGATTGGCATGGCAGTGATTGGAGGACTTCAGCGAAAATGCTTCCTAGAAAAATGTATTCTCTCTGGATGAGCATTCTCCTTTCTTCTGATGGGGAATCTTAAAAAAAAAATGATTTGAAAGGGAATTCTTTTTTTAGAGGAAGGAGGAACCTTTTAAAATAAAATAGGAAAATTTTCCAACATTATATAAATTAGAAAACAAGGACTGCGATGTGGGCATTACTCTCCTCATTCACAAAGGGTAAAGTCAAAACTTGCTTCTAAGTTCTAGCATTGGAAACATGATTCATTGGAACTGGGAATTTTATTCAGAGGCTGAAAAATCCCATTGGAACTCCCTGGTTTTTAAAATAATATTTCTCCTGAAATAGGAAATCTTTTCTTCCAAATTCTCCATTTGGTGTTTCCTGGGAGTTAACATGACTTTTGTTTTCATGCAGGTGGAATAATGCAAACGGAGATATGGGTCACACAACTACACTATTTCTGCTCCAGAGTAAATGCAGAAACGTGAACACACAGTGCTTAGTTCAGCAGCCTACTTCTGCAGCTGGTGAGGGAGAATAGTATTATTTTGAGTATGCCATTATTATTTTTAGTTTGTATTGCCCTACCACCTTCCTCACCTGCTTAACCTAATTTCCAGCTGCTTGTGTAGGTGGGGTGACATACACAGTCACAGAACTAAACCAAGAGCAAGCTTTACACCATTTTATTTACAAGTCCTTTCTGTTTGTTGAGCTGACTATCTGGCTGTGCTTTGCTTGACCTACAAGACAGTTCTACCATCACCAATGTTGGTACAAACCTGCTCTTTCCACCCATGGAGTATTCCAGTGATGACTTGACTTGGGGAGGGGGAGATGGGTTGCCCAGTCCCCAGCACAAGGGCTTTGGAGGATGGGAGACCTCCTGGCCAGATGCATTGGGATGCTACAGAGGCTGGCAGATGTTCTCTGTGGGTAGTGCAAGGTAACCTGCAAAGGTAGGGTGAACTTAAAATTTGTGACCTAGAGCCCATCTCAATGAAAGCAATTTTCTTCTGAGCTGGGAGTATGAATCAAGAAGAAGAGAAGAAAGAAAAACATTTCCCATTGGGTTTGGGGGAAGAGGACAAAATAAAACCCTGCTAGAGGCAAAGTGCAGGGCCTGAGGCTGGCATCCTGTCCAGAGCCGAGTGATTTCCTCCTTAAAAGCTGATTAATCCAAATGCTTTTCAATTTAGAAGGCAGAGATCAATCAATAATTATCCCATTTAATCCCAACATAAATCCTTTAATTTTTTTTTAATTAAAAGCAGCCAACCACCACTGGCTGGGATACACCAAATTGCATTAAAGCTTGGAGTCCCAGGGGAGAGGCACAGGCAGAAAATTGTGCATGTGATTTTCTTCTTTCACTGCTGGGTTTAATGGCTGTTCTCTCTGCCTCCTGGTAGAAAATTATGAGCTTGGGGATGTGTCTGGCAGTGAACAGGCAAATCAGACATTACTTCCAAGCGTGCAATGAGTCACAAACCAGACAAGTGTCCCCTTTCTGGAAGGAGAACCAGGAAGAGAGAACTTCAATAACTCCTCCTTTTCTGCAACAGGACCCTCCAGCAGAGATAACGGGGCCTGGTCATGGTCCATGAGGTTCAAATTTCCCAGATCCATGTGAGCAAGATTTGGGCAACTCGTAAATCTGGTTCTTGGGTTGAGAATTTCAAGGAAACCTAATATTACAGTATGTCCTGTTACCTGCCTGCTTAGTGCAGAAGTCTCTCTTCCTGGCTAGCAATTATCACAGTATAATTCTGCGTCTAATCAATTGTTTAATGTAAACAGTAAAAACGTCCCCAGAGCTGTATCTCAGTTGTCATCAAGTTGTACAGCCACCATGCTAATAAACACCGCAGGACAGCTACGGGGTGTAGGGCAAATGCCTTTGTTTGCAGCCTTAATTTGGTGGTTGAATTATGAACGCTGCTTGCAACTGATTCTCAGATACAGCCACGTTCCACCTCTGTTGGTCTAAGTTATTAAGCTGAAGTCACACCTTTCTTCTTTGATGCCAAGGAAATCTTCATTAAATGGTCTTTATATAAGCATCCTCCTGCTACAACTTTAATGGTAAAGTTTAATTAAAAATGCCACTAATTAAATCAAGCTGGGCTGTGTGACTGAACATCTATTCCATGCTCCTTACCCATTGTAATGAGTCAGTTGTGGGACACAATTATGGAAAGGGTCAGAGGCTCACGAGGTTGGAGAATCCTTTCAACAAAAAAAAAGCCTGTCTAATACACCTCCTCCTCCTCCAGCTTGATGTGAACACCATCAGAGTTTTTAAAAGGCAGGAATTAGCCGAAAATGGTGATCTTGCCTTTTACACATCAAGAGGACAAGGTGTCCTTAGGGCACTCCACAGGAGGGGAAACCCTTCCCGTTTTTTTCTTGTCAGCAGATGCATTCGGAAGGAAGAGCATCCCAGCACAACTAACTGTAAGCCAGAAATGAACAGTAAGGATGGCAGAAGCAAATACATCCAAAACCATGAGACATTCCCCTTGGCTTGTAGAGCAGCTTTCAATGTAATGTAGCTACAATTTTTCTCTTACCTTAACTTAACAACCTTTTAAAGCCTTCTTTGGATTCTAAAAGGCTGTTTATATTGAGCTGAAAAAGGGCTTTGCAACACTGTCCAGTAACAGTAATGTCTTTGTTGGCAACCACAGAACAAGGGACCCTTATTTAAATGCCTCCTTTTTGCTGGTTCTAGTGCTCTGTTTTTGAAGTGTGTGTAATTTAGATGTCTCTGTAAAAGCAACCCTTCCTTCATTTCTTGGAGTTTGAAGGTTTATTTTCTGCCAGCTGTTCTTTGAAAGGCTTTGAATAAAGCAAAGTTTAATTATCCATAGAAAAGAAAAAAAGAAAAAAAAACCCACCACCTAGTTATTTTCTGCAGCACCCTAGGATTTGAAATGATTGAGGCTTTTCATAAAATAAATTGTCAAATAGATGCCACA
>KZ513237.1:3452-14523 GCA_002844005.1 Limosa lapponica baueri
GCCTTTATATCAATAGAGGGCAACTAGCAAGGGTTCATACCTTTTTGTGACCCTGCAGACATCTTTATCCAGTAGTTCCTTTGGACTGAAAAGCTTGAGGGATAAAGCAGATCATTAACAGAAAGGCTTGTCCTGTTGCTGCTGAAGGTTAATATCTTATCAAGGAGGTAGGGTGTAGCCCTTACATAAACAGGGTAGCTAGTATTGTGAGATGAGTTGTATTTTTTAGTCTTGTTGTTATTTTATCCTATCACAGAAAATGTGCTTACATATAAGGGTGCTGTAAATAGATATTACTGTCCTAGCTTACAGTTTATTTTCCCCTCCTTTTCCATTGGCCAGAATCTGTTAAGAGGACAAATGCAGTAGCATCTTGCCTGTTTGCGTGAAGGACAGAGATCCAATACCAGGTTTTGTGTGTGAACTAGTGAAAGAAACAGTAAATGATAGAATAGACTTGTTTCACACAAACAGGGAATGATAGTAGGGGAGGCAGGGGAAGTGGGACAAATTGTGGCTTCTATTTTAAAAATATAATAGTTGCTGAGAGAATTTCTTATGGCTCTTGCATAGTATTTCCTGAAAAATGGGTGGAAGCCTTCTGCACTTTTTATTTTAAATACATTTGTGACGTAGTATCCTTCTCTTTTATTCTGCACTATTTGGATAATGCACTTAATCAGGGAAGGCCAAAACATTTAAAGACCAAGGGTGTAGTTTCATGAGCATTTCTTTCCATGTCAGCACTGGCATGAGCTGCCCTGACCTTAGCTTCTTATTCCTGCCTTGCCCCTCAGTTGCACTAGTATAAGTAGTTAATGTTCCAGGTGGCTATGCAGCAAAGCAGATTGTGGAATTTACCATCAGAAAAATATTATTTTTAACCTGGATCGATTCCCTGACCGGCCTCACTGCTCAGCTGCACAAACAGTTGTGCCAGCACAGCTGAGGTATGAGGACTGCTTAAACTGGTACTGCAGTGGAAAAAGTGTTGTGAAACTATAGCCTCTGGCTTAATCTGTGTATTCTAGGTGTTTTGCTGGTACAGTTATACTATGCTGGCAAAATATTCCTCTCACAGATGCAGCTTTCATCAGTACAATTTATTTTGATTGTGGAATGGAGAAAAGGATAATTGTGGGGTTTGCTCTGATACTTCTGTGTTGTCAAAATATATACAACATATGTCTGTCAATTCTCTATAAAAATTATTATTCTTTACATAAAAAAACTGATCTGCACAACTATGGATCATTAGAAAATGGAAGAACTATAAAATCAAGGCAACCTCTGTTTGTGCTGTCTACTTGGAATATGTGTAACAGAGATAGTTGCTTCCATCTTTACCACATCAGTATTCTTGCAGATGATGAAATATTAATAGCAATCTTTATTTTTGAAGGCGAGGACAACAGGAATTCTTTCAAGAAATGAAATTTACAATTCTTGAGTAGATAGAGTAAGAAGCTAAAAGTTCTGAAGAAGAGGTTTAAGATTTCAGGAGATAATATGGGATTTCTTAAGAATTCCTTTTTTTTGTCACTACACACTTAGGAAGGTGGTTATGTAGCTGTGGGTCCACTGGGAAAGAAAGCCTCAAAACCTTTTGATTCTTTGTCCAGAAACTTGGGCTTTCCTATTACTCATCGAATTTCTTGCGCCCAGACAATTAGATTCTTTAATTTCTTTTCTGATGTGGTTCTTGTGTTGTTTTAGGTGTCAGTTTACTCAATTTCTCAGCCTCATACTATAAATGGAGGGGAAAGGGCAAGTATTCTCTTTACTTAAAATAGTTAATTATTTTTTTTATGCTTTGCTTTTAAAATTTGTAATTCTGTATATTGCTACACTTAATATACAGTGAAGAATAATTTAAAGCTGTTGTTACATTTCTTTGTAATCAGGTACCATTCATTCAGCTAAGATGGGCTTCCTTCAGTCATATTTGACTAATAGTGCATTTATAGGATTTTTATGCTACAGCATTTCATATTTTTTAGTATCTTTAAGTTGATAAATATCTAAACTCACATGGCTATAAAACAGTTTCATTGATTTCATTTGGTAGTTAGTGTTTGGAATGCCTTCTGCCCAATTTCAACTTCCAAATACCAGTCTGGGATGGGCTTTGGAATGCAGGGACAGTGAGAAATCTTATGTTTTGAAACAAAGTAGTATCCTAAATGCTTTTGTCGAATGTTATTTATAATCATGTAGAACAATTACAAATTGATTGAGAAATGTAAAGTAGTGCTGCAGTAGAAATCTGTGATTTGCATATTCCTTTAAGAGTTCACTATCCCTATGGCAACAATTGGAAAGAGCTTTTTCTAATTATGCAAAGTTTAAGGTTTCATTAAAATGGAAGGGGGGGAAGCAGTTCCTAAACTTCTACGTTTTGTGGCTTGGAAAGGAAACACAAATCTGTTCTTTGTAGACAGTTTTTTGCTGACTCTTCGTAGCTTTCCTTAGCACTGAAGAGAAATTTTAATATGTGGGTAGGGAATTTTCTTTATATAATAAGTTATGAGAAGAACTGTCTTTCTCTCTTTCATGGTATAAATTGAGATACAAAGAATACTTTTTTTAGAAGGCAAGTTACGTTCATTGTTGCAGAGTTCAAGTAGTTTATTGTTAGATTAGTTTTTACAAGGAAACGTTTTAGTGGATAGAATATACCTTATTCTACTATTATACATACTAATTTTATTATTAATCCAGGCCTGGGAGCATTTCATAATTCTTCATTCTAAATTCATATTAAATGACAGTATTCATGATTGATTTTGTTGTTCTAGAGTATGCTGGTTTGTTTTGTTCCTGAAAGATTCAAGCCTGTAGCTTGCCTCTCAGGTTGGTGGCGGTGGTGGTATTGGCATTTAGTTTTCATTTGGCTGGAGTAGTCGGTCCTGTTGGGACTCACTGATGGGAAAAAGGGATTGAGTTTACTGTAACTGAAACAATGAAGCAAGTCTAACTATTTCAGAATATGTTTTAACATTGTGAAATGGAATTCCTGTAGGTTTATTAGTTTTATTTATGATAACCTGTGTTGCATCATAACAAGTTCAGTGGATTCTGTGGAAGACTTGCTTTGTGATCTGCTTGCCTGCTTGGATGCTGTCTGTGGCCAGTGTCACAAAGCCTCTCTTACAGGGATTAAAATTAGTAATGCATTTTAAACCTGTGTAGCTTTCATTCCTGTAAAAGGTCACAGTATGGTCGAAATTCATGTTCCAATGTCTTGAAAATTTGTCCAGCTGTGCTTTAGTTACTTGTTATTACACACCGATCAGGCAAGCTGCTATATCTATCCCCTGTGGTTCCCAATGAAATGGTTAAGGTGTCTTGGTCAGTGTCATTAATGCTACCGTGTAATAATAGGAGGGGTGAGGCCTCATCATCTGCAGGCTAGGCCAGGTTTCAGGGATGCCTGGAATTCTGTGCTGTTTGATTCCCTCAGTGCCCCAATTACTAGAACTGCTCCTTTTTAAAAAACATGTATAAGGGTACTCTGACAGCGTCAGAATGAGGATGTGACATTTCCAGTGGCGGATTACTGACTTCTTCACAGCTTAAACATAGTTTTAAGGGTAAGGTAGAAGGACATTTAAGTTCAAAGGAAGGTATAGTCTTTCAATATTATTTCATAGACTATTGTGTTTTCTTTTGTTCTGAGGATTTCTCATGTAATGACCAAGAGTGATTGCGTATCTGTCTGTCTCAAGACTAATCAGGTTTTCTGGAAGAATTGTCACAGCATTTCAAAATATTTTTAATAATTTTTTTTTCCACATAAAGCATTAACTATACCACCTCATTTAAAATAACTAACCATTCATTTACAATATGGTGGTAACTTTTATATCATGGAAAGTGTAGCAGTTTCCATTCCTTATTGGAAAGAAGCTGCTTTTCAAGGCAGCAAGGGGAAAAAGTTTCAAAGTCTGTGTGAAACTGGGTTTGGTTTGGGATTGGGTTTTTTTTGGGTTTTGGGGTGGGGATGGGGGGTGTGTCTGGTTTTTAGTTTGTTTATTGTTGTTTTGTTGGGGTTTTTTTAGCTTCATAATGACTGGTGCCAGTAACAACTCACAGTAGCCCTTTTTGTTATCTACGTATATGCTCTTTCACTTACAAGGTTTACTGTTCTCTTAGTCAGTAGATGCCCGTCCTGCATTTATCCACAAAGGCAGAGCAAGAATCTGCCAGCTGCTATGACATGGAGAGATGCGGGGCTTGACAATTTTTTCTGAACTTCCATATGATACTGAAAAAGGTTTTCCACTGTCTATACTGGCATCTAAAACTTTCCTACTGTGAAAATATTGTTAGCAGTAGCTTTGATTTTTGGCATTAAGAAGTTTGTCATTTTAAAATTGAATTTCAAATATTTAAATGGGTTCTCTGTGATGCCTGGGATAAAGAAATAAGTTTCACTCAAATGGAACTAAATTCTACTGAAACATGTGAACACCTAGTTAATGGAGAGGGATCTAAAGGTCTCTGGAAAAAGAGTTTGGGCTCACATAAGCCACTGATAAAGGATCTGCGTAGAGTCCAATAGTAGCAGATAAATACTTGGCACAGGTTTGAATTTAATTTGGGCTCAGTGTCACAAAATGCGTTGAGGCTTATAATTTTTCCTATAGCTTTCCTTATAGCATGTTCAGCCCCAGAACTTTCATTTTTCTCTGCATGATTTTCCCCACTTCAGTTTCTTAAGTAGACAGCTGTCAAACTGAATGTTTTTCTCCAGGTTCTGCAGGTTGTGTGTTTGTTCACAAAATAATCAGAAGTACATTCAAATGTTGAAAGTAATACGCATGTATAAGTAGAGAAAAAGTATTTCTATACTAATTACTGTATTACTTTTCATACCTATTTTTACTTCATTTAGAATACAATTGCTGATGTAAAAGCACTGTAAAAGCTTCAAGTTAATTAATTTTGCTTTAAAAAAGTGTGTTTCAGACAGCAGCTGTGAATCTAAGTGGGTTTCAAAGTACTTCCCGATGTGCCAGTCTTCTCAAAGCTTAGGCAAAAGGGCTTTTCAGACTGAATGTAAGAAAGAGCATAGCCAGCATGTCATAGGATGTGATTATTCCTTCTATTCAGCACTTGTGAGGATGTATCTGACAGACTGTCTTGAGCTGCTGTTGCAAGAAATGCTGACGAACCAGAGCAAGTTCAGCTGAGGACGACTAGGATGGTTAGTGATATATGCAGAGAGGCTGCGGAAACTCAGTGTCTTTAATGTGGTGGAGAGAGAGCTAAAGGTGGACTTATGTATAGTCAGGGATGCTGTTGGCAGTGGTTTCAGACAGAGCAGTCTTAGATTATATAATTCCAGTCTGTTTGAGGCTGCATAAATTGAGACTAGTGCTTCCTACAATATGTTTTTACATGTTTCTTAGAAATGTTTTGGGGTTATCTTTTTTTAGGCAGTCACTGCTCTTACACACCTATTCTCGTTGTAGAATTGGTTTAATATGCAATCTCACAGGGAGATAATAGGAGTGGAATATACAAACAGTACAGTCACACCACTGATCCAATGCTGGCTGCTAAAATAATATAATACATGGCTCATAAATCACAGATCAAATTCAGCTTTTGGTCTAGCCATGCTTACAGAGTCTGTAATTCAGATTCTTTATTACAGTTCTTGGAAAGCGGCTGTAATTTATGTCAGTGTCTTTCATTGTTCCTCTCAGTTTAGCAGTGAAATCTTTGATTTCAGAATAATGCAATTCCAGACTTTTTTGCATAGTAGGATCTTCCAGTGTGCCTTGGTGTCTACTGCATGTGATACGGATGAATGTGTCCAAAACTGTTTGAACTTACGCTGTTAGAGCTCATTGCTGCTGAAGCATAAATAATACGTTTCACAAAGAAGCATAGAAAGAAAAGAAAGAAAGAAGGGTATTGTCTTCTAATAGGTTGATCAGTTGAATTTGACCCAGAGAAAAGGTCAACAAATATCATGGTCAGAGCAAGACAGATGGCAGAACTGCAATGTGTCACTGAGCAGAGTGGAGGAAGAAGGAAAGACACATTCTCTTACTGAAGCTTTCGGTCTTCTCAGCTTTCCCATGTAGCTTCATCCTGTATCTCTAAGCACTTTATTAGCAAAGGAGCGTGCAAAGGTTGACTATTACTGCCAGACAATTAACTGCAGCACAGATCTCACATCTCATAGGGGAAAATTCACTCGACAATCTTACCCTCACAGCGATAGTGAACTTGTTGAGTATTCCTCATAAGCAGTCTGGAAATTGAACCAAAAAACCCAAAATGAACTCAGTATGGTTCTGTCCTTTCCTGGCTAAGGTAGCTTGCGCTCTGGACTTGTGCTACAGGAGGCATCTGACAGATCTAATAATGTCAATGCTAGAGTTTCGTTATTTACATCCACAACAGTGAGTGGCCTTTGTACTTGGTTTGAAAAGATTCCTAGAGATTTCAGACATATATATTCAGAGGATTTTTTTCCTACTCCTTATCCAAAAGCAACGTAGGCTAGGTTCTCAATTCTGAAACTACTTTGCAGAGTTGAAAATAAGAAAACTCTTCGGTGGCTGACTAGCCAGGTTTCATTTGTATAGAACCCAGTAGATTTTAGCTAAAATGTTTTTAACTTGTGTTTTCTTTTTTTTGGGGGGGAAAAGGGAGAATTAATGAAAGCCCTTAAATAATTTGTTTTGGTAAAACTCGAGATGACTGTTTTGCATCAGTATGTTTGAATATATGTTGTTACTTAATTAACAAAGAAGTGGAAAGTTAGGAATCTTCAGGAAGAGTGCGATGAATGTTACTTGTGGAGTCTTTAATCTGAGCACAATCCTCTTTTTAGCAACTTTTTTTTTTTCATTTTTCATGCATAACATTTTTGCCATAAGTAATTCTTTTAGTTTGGCAGTATGAATTATAAAAAAAGTCCTGCTTTTGACACATGGTCAGTATCATTACCATGCTGGACTGATGATTTAAGTTACTTGATTAGATTATTTTAGTTGATATGATTGGAATGATTTGCTCTTGAAATATCAATATATGAAATAAGTCACTTTTTGCATACAGAGCAGGGAACTGACAGCACTTTCTGAAAAGAGTATGCGGAAAGTAAAGGGAATACTTGGAGTTACTCTTAAACTTCTTGGATTCCTTGTGGCTTTCTGGGACACATGCATTCACTACTTAGTGAATGCCAGAGAAAGTGTAATTTGATCATTGAGCCACGTTTGGTAAATACTAGTTTTGTGGGGACAGCCTGTTCTGTCCATAGGGGAGAAGCTCACTGCCAAAATCTAAAAGCTTTCTCTTTTGTTTGGTTCTCTATTCTTTTGCTCTAGACTTCTGAAATACAGATACGTGTTACTTGTGACACGAGCAGCATCTGTATTTGTTTTAGTTGTTGTACTGTTTGGCCAATTAAGTTTTCAAATTATACTTTTGTTGAAATCTGGCTAAATAGTTACTTTGAGAAAATATTTTGATAAATGATTTTGCAAAGCTTTCTCTAACATATGATCAGTGAAACATTAAAATCTGATGTGATGCCTGTAGCCTGCTGCTTCTTAGCAACTTAGTACTTTCTCAAGTCTGGTATAGATGAAATAGAACTATTTGTGTTCTGTTGTTCGGTGCTTGCTTTAACAGTCCAAAACTACTACCAGTTTCTCTGTAAATGGTATATTTTAAAAATGATTAGCTAGTCTTCCACGCATAATTTATACTGCGGGTAAGGTTGAAAACACTAGCTGAAAGCTCTTTAAGTGTTAAATTTGTGTTCCTTCCATTTGGATTGTAAATGAGAATAAAGTACCTGTCTTGCTAGATGTACTTTTAAAAAACATTCCAAAAGCTTATTTCTTTGGCACTAAATAATACTTTTTTTCCTCCAGGGAAGAATGTCAGGGAAGAAGACTAGCATTAGTATTCTGTGAAATAGTTTTTCATCTTCGGATAGTAGTTCTGAGAATGATTTCAGCTGGCACAACTTCTACCAGCATCTGTTGCTCCAGTTGGCACAAGCATTTGATTGGCAGAGTGATGAACAGGGCTGGGAAACTGATTTAGGTTAAAATTAACCTAGCCCCCAAAAAATGGGATTACTAAATAGACTAAGATCTATCTTGAATAAGTAATCTGATTTTTTGATGCAAGTGCTTGCTTAAGGGAGAAAGTGCCAGCCTGGGTACTGATGGAGCGAAAAGCAGGATCCTTACCCTAGAGAGGACCCACATCTCATACTATTCTGAATGCCTCTTGTCCTAACCGTCATACCATGCCTGGTATAAACCTACTTAAATTACACATATTAATGATTTTTATATTAGTGTTTCATAAGCAAACTTTTTGACATACCGCATACCATTTGAGTGATAGTTCCACAGTGTAATTTGTTGACTGGTTAATTAATGATGCTGAGTTATGAGTACAAGTCAAGCGACTTAAACTTCATTTATGTCCTCATTGAAACGCGAGTAAAAAGATTTGGTTTGTGGTGATGAAGGCTTAAACTGGGAATGTGAATTCAGTGGCTTGGAAACAAAAAACTTGTGTGGTGAGGAGTATACGTGACTACTACGAGGAAGTTGTATGGTGATATGACTATATGTGACAACGAGGAGGAAGGAAAACAGCTTGTTCCTTCCTCTTCTAGTGCAGTGCACTAACCATCCGAACACAGCTGTGGGTTGGTGATGATCCATTTTGATGCTTTGAGCAATGACTTTCAGGTAAATGGGGTCACAAATTCCACCACAAGAGCTTCAGACTACACTTGTGTGTGGTGTGTAACATACATTTTTACATAGAGGGCACTGTTTATCCTGTATAGGAAAGAACACTGGATGTGATATGTGATGAATTTATTTCGCTCTTAAATGACAGTTTGTGATTTGTAATAGCTTACAGACTTGCTGAAAATACTGTGGCTTAAGCTTTCCTTGTTATCTTTTTGCTTTTCTCTGAGCAGATAAGTCCTTTAAAGTCAGTAGTACTGCTCAGGAATTTTTCACTTGTAACACTTCTTTTGAGTGGTGTTTTGTATAAACCAGGCATTCTCAAAGTAGTCTGTGAATCCCAGAGAAACGCTAAGTGAATGTGCTTCAGCGAGCTGAATGGGGGGTTGTGCACATTTGTGTACCAGTGCTGACAGTTCCTGGGTGTATGACTGCCACAGATAAGGAGAGCCTTTGCTATAAATTTTTGCAAAATGTTAATGTTCTTCTCTAAGTGCCCGCTTAGCATATAGGGAATCGGAGATTTTGATCCTGTGACCTGGAAAGACTCTTGTTGTTTGACAAGTTAGAATTGCTGCTATGTTTTAAAAGGAGATCAGCAAAGAGACTGTGTTGATAAGACTGTTTAGAAGATACCGTGGTTCAGAACAGTGGTGTTCTGCCTAGTGAAATACAAAAGAGATGGTGAATGAGCTGGAGTATGATAAGAAGAGAGAAATTGTCTCTTTGGTTGCGTTCCAATGTGTTAAAATCAGAGCGGGCAGTTCTATTCCTGGCATTACTGTGGAGTTATTGCATGATGTTAGGCAGGACTTCAGTGATGCGTGTGCGAACACACGTCATATGGCTTAATTGTGATGTTACTGATTTTTTTTTTTTACTCTTCTTAACTTCCCAGTGCTTGCTTTTTTTTTTTTTTTGAAAAGTAATGTTATTTTACGTAGATGTGTATTTAAAGTCTTTACTGAGTTAAGTCAGCATTAATATAGTCTACTCTGCAATAGATGTATCAACTGTTGAATGCTACACACCAATTTAAGATACAAATGAAGAATAATTAAAAGTGAGATACCTTTAAAGAAGGTACTGTTCTGGAGTTTGCCTGTCATGATATGACTGAACCACCCTTGAATTTATAAGGAATACAGAGTATCACAACTAGATTTAATTGTCTTCAGTACATTCATGCATTTTTGAGGCCTTTTATTCTGTTACTGTGTTGGTCTGACTTTGTTTGTAGAATATGTGTGGTACATAACATGGCTGTGAGGGCAAAGACCCAGCAGGAATATCATTCATAGCAATTTTACTGTTCATAGTAGCCTTATCGTAGCAAGAAATGAGAGTTTTAAAGACTATCTTTATTGTTATTATTCTAATATGCCTATTCTCAGAAGTTCATTTTTTAAAATTTGGTAATGAGAATTCCACAAGCTAGAGACCTCTCTTGCTTGCCCTATAGAACATTGTTGCATCTCACTGGCTGAGTTAGAAACTTTGTAAAGTTAAGTTTCCCTCCTAATTGTATGACTTGAGGAGATTTCAGGAGTGTGCTGTGACAACTGCATTCAAAAGCGCAAGCGTTGCCCGTGCAGCAGTAGTAACAACGCTTAGAGCAATGGAATAAATGCAGGATGGAGATCTCTCTGACTCGTTGACTCTATTCTGGGAACATTACGAAGAAAACAAGACTCTTGTAAGTCTTAGAGCAGAGGTGGTAGTTCCCTCCAAATCAGTTTTCCAGACCTAGTATTTTTGTTTCTCCAGCTTCTGCTTATGGCAAGAGTTAGCTTTATATCCTTTATATTCCCTTATACCCTTGTAGTTACCCTTACATTTCATCCTCAGTAAGAGGATTGAACTCTCAGCTGTTAGACGACCACTTGCTACTCTTACTGGTAACTCATATGGGGCTGTAGTAGCATCTTCTGAATTTGTTTCATCTGCTTTCCTAAACCTTGCCTAAAATATTAATTACTTATGTGGTTGAAGCAGATTCAAGAGACATAATAAAGACCATACTTGGCAAAGGTGAACGTCTTCCAAAGAAGAACACGTAAGTTTTGATTTCAGTTTTAAAGAACTGGAGACAGTGTCAAAAGTGTAACTAGTCCTGAACTTGAGAAGTGTGCGCGCCTTTGTTTCTTTCTATAGTCATATAAACGTTTGAGATTTAACACCAAAAAAACCCCAACAACTACCCCCAGCCAAAAAACAAAACAAAACAAAAACAAACAAAAAAAACCCCCAAAGAAATCAAACTAGTGAGATGTGGAAGAAAGGGAATAAATCATAGCCTGTATTTTGGAGGTCAATGAAAATAC
>KZ513243.1:6230-17766 GCA_002844005.1 Limosa lapponica baueri
AAAAAAAAGGCCCCCTGCTGCAGCAATGAAAGGGGAAATCCCCGTTCAGGCAGGAGATGTTCAGCTCTCAGTGAGGTCACAGTGTAATGAAGACTAGTACCAAAAGAATGAAGGAGAAGAAAGGAGTTTCAAAAAGTTAGTAATTTTTATTTAATCCAAAAATAATTCCCCTTTGGATCTGAAACACCTGATTTTCTATTTTCTGTTCCTAAAGTACTAAGTACTGTATCGAATTTAATATTTTATTAATAAAAACATGTTTTTCTGATTGGCCACAGAAGTAATTTCTGGGAATACTGGTCATTTTGCCTACTGTATAGGGGAAACTGGTGCTTTTCATTTAATCGACCATTTGGTGGCAGTGCATGTTAGCAGCACTCCCTCACTTTTACGATATGTTGTTCATTATGATTGTATCTTAACTTTGTTACTCTCAAATGTATCAAATGTCTTCAATGCTATCAAAAGTCTTCAGAGCTAAGGGATGAATGCCTACTCTTAAAGCCCACTAAGACAAACAGGTAAATTGGACATTCATATGAAGAAAATGCAGGATGAGCTGGTCATTAACATTTCATAGTGTGTTTTTCAGCTCCAGTGAAAACAGTTCATTTTTGCTTGCTACCATTGTTCCTTCAAAGGGACTGTGATGTATTTTCCTAGGAGTTATTCTTATCATGTTGTATCAATGATATGCCTGCATTGCTTTTTTCTTTACATGCAAAAATAAAAAGAAGGCAAACTAAATAAAAATAATGCCATGCACACAAAGAAGGAAAAAGCCATGGCCAGGATTTCTCTATGGACTTTCCGCTGTCCTTGGTAACAGGCGAGAGTTACCACACTCCTGCACCGCAAAGCAGACGACACGCTGAGTGAACAGTTTTATCTGGTACAGCTTAGAGAGATGAACAATATCCTGTTTTTAATGCAGCACAGGTGTTGGCAGATCAAGTTACCAAGTCTCATTAAATCATATATATATAGTCGTGAAATCAATTTTCTATTTCTTGTACTTGTGTACTAGATCAAATTGTTAAAACTAAGAGGAGGAAGGTGAAAAGGGGCCAGTTATGGTGCTTGTAGGGGCTGATACTTGCTAGTCTCTGTTTTGATCCAAGCAGTATTTCATTTGACTGTTTATTTTTGCTAAGATGCTTTTTGAACTTATTTATTGAGCTATGGTACTTCTTGGGAAGTGTTTCTGGCTATGGACAAATACCATCTGCACTAAGTAAACTTTAGTATAAAAAAGCTCATAAGTACAAACTAAAACAAGGAAAGGATTCTAGAAAGGGCCCAAGGAGGGAACCTATAAGCGTAATGGCAGGATGGAAGGGCAGAAGGACACTGAGCTTCAGGACTTTAACAACAGTCCAGTTTCAAACTAAACAACATGTAGTCAGCTTGTATTAATGTTACTGTGTGGTTTGAAGCAGGCTTCAGCCACCTGCAAATCATTCCTGGAAATAAGAGAATTTCTGAAATATGGATGTGGAGGAGCAGAATGCACAAATTATGTATCACATATATATGTAAATATATATGCATGGTAATATATATCTATATTAAAAAGGAGAACGTAGGCTCTTCATTTTCAAGTATCTGTGAATTTTAAAAATGTAGTTCAATATATGAGCACCCAAGTCTTAGCTTCAGAAGTCCCTCACTTTTCACCAAGAGACACAGGTGCACACTAGTTTCTAGTAGCTGTTGGTGTAGCTAAATGCTTGAACAGAGAACTGGTTATTTAATTTAATCTTCTCTGGTTTGACAGTCTGGCTTCCTATACTTTGTAGTCTTTCCATTTTCTCAGTACAGAACATTTATAGAACCTCACAACACCTTTCTGCAGTAGACAAGTGTTACTACTCCTCGGTTTTGGGTTCTGGAAGTGAAAGAACCAAACCATTAAAAATATTGCAATGCCATACAATGGTCAGAAATATAGAAACAGCCACAGTCTGGGGGTGGGACTGTACAGTAGTTTGTGAGTCACATCATCTATATCCTTCTTGCATTTGCATTCAATTAATGTATTATACTGGGAACACCATCTGATTCAGTTCAGAATTTGGACATTAATTTAAAGCATAGCTTTTTCCAGTAACAACTCAATTCAAACTAAGACATAATAATTATCCATTAAAGTTGATCAGTATTTTCTGAAGAGGTTTGTACACACTTAACTTTATTAGCAGTACCTGCAGTGTTTGTGTACTACCTGCAAATACTTATTCCTACGGTTGGGAATACCCAAGTTACTCTAAGTCAGAGAAGGCTTGGGAGTTTTCACTGAAGACCTCAACAACAGAAGAGGAGTTGCCAGCTCCTCCTCACCCTCAGCAGCTGCAAAGGACCTCTCCTTTATCTCCTAAAATAAGAGGAAACTTTCCTTACCCCTTAGCTCCTGCCTCTGTAAGGAGCCGCACTGCTCTGACATCTCCCCCGCTGAGCTCCATAAATGCAGGGCTGGCTCTGAAAAACGAAGAGTATTTTGCAGGTGATGCCTTTTGGGGTGGCTGAGGAAAGTTTCTTAAAGACTACAGTTTCAACAGCTAACAGGAAGATCAGCAATATAGCAGGCATTGATTTAATGAGCTATTGTTTGTAGTAGATGGTGTCTGATTTCTTAATGAGCATGTACTTCAGTCAAAAGAGTGATTTGTGGTGTAAACAGGGAGATCACCCTGGAAGATGGATAGACCTGGGTCACATTTACGCAGTTGTTTTGTCTTAGTTAGGAGGGAGGTGAATTCCCAGCTTACCTACGCTGGGACAGTCACTTGAACTTGTTACAACAGAGCTACGTTTTAGCTTGGCCACTCTGTACTTGTTCCTTGCACACTGTACTCTCAGGTAAGTACAAGCTAACTCACTCCTGCTGCCATTAAGGAGTGAATTTCCTGAAGAACAGGCACCACATAGTTACCACAAGCAGTCCTATACCCACAGCATGCTTATAGTGACTTACTCATGTGCCAAGAACCAGTGACTGAAGCACATGGGGTAAAAACCTACTGAAAACAACCTAGCTTCTTTTTCTAGCCTGATGTGGCTTACCCATAGCCTTAGATTTTCTTGCTGTCTGTACAATCTACCAAAATGTGTGAAAACTGTAAGCTGCCTTGTCGTCACTAAGATTTTGTATTGCAGTAGTCATCTTTTTATTAAGAATAAATCAGTTTTCCTAATAAAGAAACACCATATATCTATTTTCCAACTTTGCAGTGGTATATACCATAGACTTTTCATACTGCTGAAATAGCGTAAATGATCATAGAGGTGGTTTTTTTTAAATCCTAAACCCCCAATTTTTTGAATTAGTGAGTCTGTCAATAAGAAAGGAATTCAGTATGTATCTACTGTTTGCTGAGTTGGGGCACAAGTATTTTTAGATAACATGATTCTTGGCCCAGGGATAGAAACAGCACAAACATCTACCCTGGATGAATCCTGGTGAGCCAAAATATTTATGTTTTCAGGAAATCTATGTCTTCTCACCTGCAGTGGAGCCATCTGGGCTTGCATCACTTGTGTTTGCTCTGGCTTGTGATTATAAGAATATTTGGTATCACCACTGTAAAGATTAATTCTTACCACTGTCCCAGCAGTGAAACCATGCGTTGGCTACTGCCATTTCTGCTTTAAACCATCCACATTGCATTGCTTTGATATGTGACTATGTTGCTGCGATGTTCTGATCAAATATCTGTGGGCTTTACCCCTACTCAACAGCTAGTGCTTCCTGGCAGTATGGTGTCAAAAGCATATTTAATGAGTACAGTTATCCCACATGGCTGCAAGGAATGGGCTATACAAATGAGTACCTTCCAATTCAGTGGGAAATTGCCTGCCTGCATGTAATTTTAGACAGCATTCAAAGCAATCATTCTGGGAAACCGCACAGTTTTGTGACTCTGATGCCCTTTGTGTCCAAAAATCAACAAATTAACTATAGAATCATAGAATCATTTAGGTTGGAAAAGACCTTTAAAGTCATCGAGTCCAACTGTTAACCTGACACTGCCAAGTCCACCATTAAATCATGTCCCTAAGTGCCATGTCTACATGTCTTTTAAATATACCTCCAGGGATGGTGATTCCACCACCCCTCCACCACCCATAGGAGCAACCTGTCCCTTTCAGTATAAAAATTTTTCCTAATATCTAATCTAAACCTCCCCTGGTGTAACTTGAGACTTTTTCCTGTCATCCTATCACTTCTTACTTGGGAAAAGAGACCAACACCCACCTCACTACAACCCCCTTTCAGGTGGTTGTAGAGAGTGATCAGGTCTCCCCTCAACCTCCTTTTTTCCAGGCTAAACAACCCCAATTCCCTCAACTGCTCCTGATAAGTCTTGTGCTCCAGACCCTTCATTAGCTTCATTATAGTCATTCCTCTTCATTTCAACTGTGAAAGATACAGCAGGGCTTTTATTGTGCTATGGTAAGGTGAGAAATAAGAATAATTGAAATCCAAAAACATCTTTGAAAATGACAGATTCAGCTATATAAAATTTCATCTGCAGCCAGCTCCCTGAGCTTTATCCTATGCAGGATTTGGCCAGTCAGAGATCAGGTGAGAAACTATCCGGCCACGGTGCAGTTACTGAGCTGCTATACTTTTCCTCTGAGTATATGGTGGGACAGATCTCCTTTGTGGTACCACAGGAGTTGTGCTGTAGGTAGGAGCACCAGATCAGAGAGAAACTCCAATATTCTCTCCTTGGAGGGAGATCCACTGTCCTTGAATACAGCAGGAGAGAAAATGACCACTGCATGCCTCATTTTCAGCCCAAGCAAACAGTTATACCCAGTGACCAGTAGGAGTATTGTAATGCCACCCCCTTTTATGTCTGCACGGGAGAAGAAACCCAGGCTCTAGGGCTTTTCCTTCTGCTGCTGGTTTGGTTTTCCATGAAGTAGGATGCTGGGCCTCAGTTCAGGGATGATACCAATGATCAGAGTCAGCAACTGCTCTGTATGACCCCATTTTATAATCAGTAATTAGGTAGCTATGGAATTTCTGCTGGACCTTTGCTTGGCTAATACTGGCTTGACACCAAAGAGAAAAAGAGGTCGCAATCTGATCTCTCCCTGTGTATGTTTTAACCAGTTTCATTTCCCTACAGGACATCGAGTCCTTCTGTCTATCTCCCCTTCACCACTCAGCCGGCCTCAGGAAAGGGCTTCTCTGGTGACTTGGCCACCAGAACCTGATGGGGAGCATTGCTGCTGCCTGCAAGGGCAGACACAGCAAATTCATCTTCATGTGAATCTTTAATGTAACAAAGGCTCTGGCTCTGCACTGGCCAATGCGAGTGCCCGGTGAGGCCTGGACACACCTCTTCTGGGTGGCATCATTGTGGAACCATTGTGTTTTAACCAACAGGAAAGGTAGATGCAAATGATGAGAGGAGAAAGGGGGGTTGCCTCTCGTGACATGATCTCAGCTGCCCTCCCTGGGAGGAAGGGAAGAGAGAGATGGATATGAAAATGAAGTAAAAAGTAATGGGGCAGAGACCAAGGGACTTGTCCTGGAGCTGTGATCTTGTCACAATTATTCTCCCCCTCACTGGAACATGGCAGGACAGGGGCAGGAAAGGCCGAGGAGACCAAGAAAGGAGAGATGTTTTAGTATTCCCATACTCTAGGCTTGATCCATTTTAAATACCCAGCTTGGGCTTTCAAAACCTTTCAGACATCTGGTACCCCAGCATGAAAACCAGAACCCCAAATTAGTTGTCTATAAATTGTCTGTGCAATTTTAGGCATCTTAGAATGACAGCAAAACCCTAAGAGCAAGCTAAACCAGAGCTACCTTAATGTCAGTCAGCATACAGCAGCCAGGAGCCAGACAAAAAAGAAACCCCAAGGATATTGTGCGTCTTAGATCTTGCCCTTTACTCAGGGCTGCAAGAAATTGCTTTTATGCATTTGATATGCACAGCCAGGACCCTCTCTGGAAGGTGTATCTCTCTAAAGAGCTAGACAGGGCTCATTTGTTTCTTTTAAAATGTAGCCAGAACTTGTGCTGTGCCCTTCAAAAGTAGGGAGAGTGCTCAGGGGGAACAAAGTCAACTCATTCCTCATCTCAAAATACTTGAATCTCTCTTTTCCCACTTTCCAGAAGATGGAGATCACCAGGAGGTTACCTAACCCTAATAGGCTGATGCAGGAGGTAGAGAAGCACTCTTCTCACCCCCTTGGGAAAATGGGGCTGCTGTGTGGAAAATACGAAGGACTGACTGAGAGAGTCAGAGAATGGCTGTAAAGTCTAGCGGTTAGGTTTATGGCTAGTGAGGACAGTTCTGTTGCCTGTTTCTGTGATCGTTCCTGTACTCCAGCTCTTTCATCTAAAATACAGACACTGTCTTGGGAGCAAAAAACAGAATTCAGAACTTTTCCTGCTGAGTTGAGCTACTTAACCACTAAACTACTGAATCGCGTTTGGCCCCATAAACCTTGAAGTCTTGTCAGTGCAGTGGCTTAGTGGTGGACTGTACATCTGCCCAGAGCAGTTTATAGTCTGGTGTCAGGACATTTCCCTCTAAGGGAGGAGGTATAACTGAATCCATGTCAAGATGGGTCAATATAGACACACAAACTGAGCAACTTTGGAGGAAAATTTAAATTGAAAGAAGTCAACTGCCTATTAACCCAAGGTGTCTTCAGGGTTAGGCAGGTATTTTCAGTTCCATGTTTTGGACTTAAGCTCCTGAATTCCACCTAGTTCCCAAATAAAGTGCTCATTTGGAACTGGCCCAAAATCATGGTTAGATCTCAACACAGTATTTACATTAAAATTCACTGCTTTCTCACCTTAGTTTTGGCTGCAAAGATCACTGAGTTCATGACCATAAGCCAATGATCGTGAGAGTCTGGCAAACACAAGCTAAGGTGGTTCAGAGAGCTACAAATCTAGCAGACCTACAATGTCCGGTTTCTACAGCTCCTACATCCTCAAAGCAAGAGAGATGATTTTTCGCCCCCTCAAGCACCAGCCTGAGCAGACCTCCATGCAGAGAGCTGGGAGGGAAGCAAAGGAAGGAGCCGAGAATCTGACCTAAACCGCTGCGAGCACAGGGAGCTGCACTTCAACAGACCTGTGAGATGTTTGTTAGCACAGCGTGTAATATCCTGGCACTGCGGCTGATGGCTTACAGGTGGTAAAGGAGCCCCTAACATCCACGTCAAAGGCACCTTCACACAATATTAGCCACTGTGGCATGCAGTGCAGACAGGTGACAAAAATGCACCTGCAGCTCTTACTAACATGTCTCTGTGCATTTACGAGGAAGCTGTAAGGGAGAATGATAGAAACAGTGGTTGGAAGGGCTCTCTAGAGATCATCCGGTTCTGCCTCCCACCTGAAGCTTGAAACTGTGGGCTTGTTCTCCAGTGCCTCACTTTCACTGTCTTCTCAGGCCCCTTGCATGCTGACAGTCTCAAAGATGTGGAGTACCATTGGGGCTGCATGGTGGAATAATGCTGAAATGAAAAAATAAAAGAGAGAGAGAAAGAGAGAATTCAGGAAAGAGCCTCTAGTTTTAAAACACATGTGGAGGCTCCCAGGTAGACTTGTTGTGGCTGAAGTATATGGAGCTTTTTTGCTATTAGGCAAAATAGTTGAATGGGTTGTTTTAAAGACAATAAAAATGCCATGTTGTGCAGGTGCCTGTACGTGTGGGTAGATTTCTCAGGAGGACTTCAGGGACTGTAGCCACATTGTTCGTGCTCCCTGGTGCTCTGCACCGTATGTGGCATGTGAGGGGGAATCAGCTGCAGTCCTGCACAGCCCTTTCCCTGGGTCCTCCTCCCCATCACCACCCTGTTTGCCTCCAGACCTGTGTAGATGAAATTGAAGATTGGAGGTTGTTAAACAAAATGCCAACTGAATAGGGCATAAACTAGTAAATGAGCAATAGAGGAATTTGAACACCAGAGGGCAATTAGAAAAGGAGCTGAAATGGGAATAATTAGGTAATAAAATTTTAAATAAACGGTGAATCTTAGTTAATCCTGTTGACCATTTATGATAAATAGAACAAATGGCTTGCCAAAGTACTATTAGTTTTTCTATGGTTTGATAGATCAAGGTTACTTACTGTTAGAACCACAACACTATACTTTGTTTCCAACCGATGAAGGATTGAATAAGATTGATTTGAAACATATGGTGAAAAATACTGCAGCTCTTTGTTTGCATCTGTTATACTTCTACTTGTTAGTAATTGGTTCACAAGTTGCTTTTCTATTTTTTGCTGTATTCTTTTTAATATATTAAGTGAAAACAGAGACTTTTTAGCAGATGCACAAATGAGAGGATAAACATCTCGGAAAGCTTTGAAGCTGTGTTATGTTTTTTCTCCAGTTTGTTTTGTATCTCTTGGACTACACACAGGATTTTCTGCTGATGAACATGGGCATAAGGCTTTTTTATTGGGTCATCTGGATCTGGTGAGAAAAGGTTCCATATCTGAAATCCTATGATAGCATTTTTCAGAGGAATAAGATTTTAAGAGAACCTAAAGTAGTAGAAACTTTTCCTGTGGTATATCTGTATTTTAAAAAGGTTGACTTATTTTATCAGAAGGGTTCTGAAGGAAGTCCCAGAGTGTTTATTTAGCTAAAGCCAAGGCACTGTCACACAATTAGTCCTTTTAAAATGCCTTCAAACTGCAAGCAACCCAATACTTAAAGTTAATTCTTAAGAATGCAGTGCAGTGTACTCATAACATTTTCACATCTTTATTCTCTTGTTAGACCATGAATAACAGCTAATCATAACCCCATGGTCTGTGAGTGTATACCACAAGCCTAAAAGCCAGTGGAAATTACAATGTGTGTGCTTCAGTACAATCGATTTTGTTTGGGGTTTTTTGTTTGTTTGTTTATTCCTGTTTACAGCAATCAAGCCATCATGTTACACAGAGTAAATCAATAGGGTGATAATGTAGCTGTTTACTGTACTTACAGACTTGCCTGTGACCATGTCTAGGGCACACCATATCCTACAGCACAATGCTCTTCATTTTTATTTCCCTTTGGATCAAAGTTGACATAACTCACAGGTACTAGCAAATTCCCCCACACTACAAAATGTAACATTTATAAGAGATACATCTGGTACATATTTATAGTGAGCAGAATAAGGACTTGTTTCAATTATGCGTGTGGATTAGCTCTTTGAAGAAAAAAAAAAAGTAGGTGTTACCTCATGCCCATATAAATCCAGCGGTAAAATGTGCCTAAACCAAAACCCCCTTTACATGCCATTACTTGTACACGGACATTAACGTGTTTCAGGCACAGCTCTGAACAAGATACACAGACATATGTTGCTATGAATCTTGGAGAACACATTGTGCTTACATTTTTCAAGCTATGCAACAATTTCTGCAATAGATTTATGTTGTGCCAGAAAGGGACAATATATGGATATCCTGTGGGCATGGAACAACATATTTTCAATATGCATCAAACACATATAGGTAGATGAGCAAGTTACTCTTGGGTAAATTAGGAAGTGAACTTCCAGCGTTTCAGCTGTTTGTGGGAACATCTTATGCATGCACTATTACCTACTGTATCTTGTAGTCTACCCACAATATCCTGTCAATCTTTCGTTGAGATGTAGACATCATCTCGGGTAGAGGCCACTGCAGAGTAATACTGTGTCATCGTCCACTGTAACAGAGTGAATGCTTTGCCACAAATTTACTCTGCAGGAGCTAGCTCATTAGAGAAAAATTAACAACAGTAAAATTGTGTCAGTTTGTCCATTCCATAGGATGGAAATTGCGGGCTGGTGACCTACATCCCTTTTCTGAGAGGTGCAGGAGGATCAGGGAGAAGCAGGAGAGGACATCCTCTAGAAGAACCTCTGTGCAGAATGTCACTTCCTGATTCAGCACATAATCTAGCAGGTCTAGCATTGCTACAGACTCAAACTTTCATGATTTTTGGGAGGGTTATGTGCAGCCACTTTCTAAACCATGTTTTGTCTGAAAGCGGGGGGTGAGAGGGAGAGAAGCGCAGTTAAAAGCAGTATTACTTTCTGGCTACAAGGGGGCAAAATGGAGATTAATGACAATGAAATTTCTGCTTCCCTTGTCTGTAACTAAGTTACATTTGCTTTGTGTATTCTCTTGAAATTAATTCATAAGGGGTGAGATCTTGAAGACTCCTCCATGTTATTTGCAGCATGACCTTTTTTGGAAGTTAGCAACACTGATTCTCTTTTCCTGAATCTCTCCTATTTCAATTATTTCTAGAGTGCAGAATGGCTACCTCCACAGTGTGCCCATGGAAAGAAACTGCAGCGTGCCATGGTCTGAAGACTTCATATTCCCCAGAGCATGCTGGGTTCGGTGCTTCTCCCTCTGTCATCCACAGACTTCCAAATCTTCCCTGGAGGGGATCATTCTTTGGCAATTCCCTAAGTAAACTGCGCTTTGTTTCCTGGGGTTTCTGCCTCCCTTCCTTACATTTTGCTCTAGTGAATATAGTCCTAAGACTCCTGGCAGATGATGGTCTGTTCCTACAGATTCCTGTCGGGTCTCTTTCAGGGTCTAGATCATACCAGGTAGCAATGTTTTTTCTTGGTTTTGTGATAGCTTTTCCATAATAACTTTGCATAATAAATATTTGTAAAATCACGCTTATGTGTTTAATAAAATGAATATTTTTTTTCAGAAGATTTGGCATTTTATGGAATTCCACTTATTTGTGTTTCAATTAGCTTTGTTAATGATGGCAAAGTTTGTAATGATGTTTGGCAATCAAAACACGTTATGAAGTATTTGAACAATACAAGGTTAGTTAAGTTAAAGGAGATGTTGTGCAGAGCATTTCAAATTGAATTTGGATAGTGGCAAGCATGTGTGTGTTTGGAAATCTCTAAGTTTCTGCCTGAAGGGTAAATTGAAGCTTATATAAACAAGAACTTGTGATCTAATGTTTGGGCCTTTACTGACACAGACACAAAGACACACACAGATGCACACACATAAACCTCTATGAGAGGTTAGAAAAGATAGGGAAAAAAAGAGAAGAGGTAGAGGAAGAGATGAGACATGTTAGCTGTCTATTTAATGTTTTTCACTCATGTAATACAGTCTGGCAAGCCTTTTTCCACAGTTCCACCATGCCAGACCTGTAAAAGCAATTATCTGTCATCATACGTGAATCAAGTTTGCAACTGCTGTGGTTCTGAAAAGCGTGACAAAGTTAATTGAAATTTAGGCAGTCAATAGTTTTCATTTCCTGAGATAAGGTGTGTTTTCAGGGGAAGTTTGTTGCTATGTTGGCTTTAGTTAACTATTCTTAAGTCTCTTGTTAAAGGATTTGTGTTATTTCTGTGGGTGGATCATAGTCTCATCCAATTATGACTTCAGTAGAGCCAAACTTTGTGTCATATGCTTTACTAGCCCATACTGGTTTGCACATTCCTCTCACTTCACAAGAAGATTAAAAAAAAAGAGGCAAAAAAATTCTTTCTCAAGTGATTGCAAACAGTACTTTGGAA
>KZ513255.1:0-17893 GCA_002844005.1 Limosa lapponica baueri
GTCCATGGTTTGACCTTGGACTGAAGGAATCTCCTTTGAGGTTTGGGTCCCTCTATAAGTGATATGACCTTTGAGACGGCCAATCCAATTCAGTTAGGAAGCTGTTTCTGTGCTCCGCACTCTTATCTGCAGAGTAAGCTTAAGGCTTTTGTCCAAGTACATTGGAACTAATCAAACCCAGGATCCAATTCCTAGTATTTGACATCATCAAATGTGATACTTAAATATCATTAAATCTGTTTTCTCTAGCTCCCAGTTATGGAAGCAATGGTCTTTCACAAAGGGAATGGACATCTTTGAATGACAACAGGTTCAAGGCATAAGACACTCAGTTTCTGCATGTCCTGCTATGCACTGGAGAAAGTTATTTTATATTAATATTGAACACAGATTGGAACATTTCCACTGTATGGTAAGATTAAAGGGACTAAGACAAACTGCCCAGCCAGCTTTATTTTTTAACGTCTGCAGTGAAATGACACGATGTGAATAGAGAGGGACACAGTGCAATCAACACTGTAATATCTGAGAAGAGTTCAAAAATAATAATAATACTAAAAAGGCAAAACAAAAACACAGACGGTTTGAGAGGAATTAGGATAAGGTTATTTTGACACATCCTGAAAAGACACCAATTTTTTTTTACCTGAAGGCAGCAAAGACAATTAGAGCTGTAATGAGTGAAGTCATTGATGCTGCATAGCCAGCAGTGTAGACACGCCAAAATGCAGAATAATATGATTTCTATGAGAAAAAGAGAACACAGACCAAAGCTGGTGGTTATGCAGCATGCATCCTGAGGTGCTCATTTCACTAAGATACATTTGCCCTTACCAGTCAGTCCCATCACCTGTGTGAAGATGTGATTCAGGTTTTTCCCTCCATCGCTAACACACCTTTTTTCATTTGAATCCTACGTAACCTTACACGGGTCAAGTTCCACCACCCACAGGTTCATATGAAAGAGTGACCCCTTTAAAAATGTTCAACAGGAAAATGTTACTTTTGTCAACTACATTTTCTCCTGTAGGTACATGAAGACTTTAGGGCATTGAAGCTTGTTGATGGGTGATTTGGGTTCCATCACTTTTGACTTGGGCCAGATTCTACTCTGTTTAGCTCAAAGGATCTTTCCTCCTGATTTGATAAGTGTTAGTTTTTATAAACAGCTATAGTTAAATAACATTTGCATTTTACAGGGGAGGAAACTGAAACCCTGGGAAACAGTCACCTCACACTGTGGCAGTAAGAAAGTAAAAGCCAAGAAAATAACCTCACAGTCTTTCATTCTTTGGACAAACAGTTAATTCACTACTAGTACTGTAACACTGTAAAATCTTTATAATTCATTTGTTTGTTTGTTTTGCACTCAAATACCTTATGTCCCAAGAAAAATGGAGCATGTTTACATTGCTTTAGCTCTGCAAATTTTACTCTGATTTGCTACAAGATCACCTAATTATTCAAAATCCCAAGAAACTAAATTCTCTGAATCCAGGCAAATTTCCTCCTTGAAAATGCAATGGACACTTTGTTCTCTAATTGATCCAAATTCTGTTTATCCAAAAGGCAGCAATTCTAGGTTGAGAGAACCGATTAGCAATTTTAAGTAGATCCATAAATAAATCATGCAACCCTGACAACCTAGGAATCATCCTGGCTTTTCTGAAACAGTCCTAATCTTTTATACAGGTGAAAATTAGAAAAATTAGAAAATAGGTTCTTCAATAGAACAGAGAAGTATTTCCATGCATTGTATCTGGTTTTGTAGGGCAACTAAAAAAACAGCACTGTATGCAGAAGACATCATAAGTCCTCATTGCAGACACAAAATACAAAACAAGTGGTTCTCTTAGTATATAAGTGGGATTCTTCTTACTTAATTCCCTGCATTTAGAATGCAGAAGAGCTTACTGATCTTATCTTCCTTTTATAGAGCTTGTGGGTTTGACTGGAATAACAAACTAAACACAGCCACAGCACAGACATGAGCTCTGCCCTGAAATCCTCCATAATGTTAAAATGTAAATATAATCCCTTGCTTGCTCTCAGCCTAAGCCAGCTACAAACTACGCCTGGTTTAGCACAAGCCAGAGACTGCTTGGAGAAAAGCACCCTGGGGAGGAGGAGACCGGCTCTGTGGGTGAAAGCTATGCCATGGCAGCTGGCCCCAGGGCTGGAGAACTGTGATCCAGAATACATGCCACCTTATGAGTCTTACATCCCTGCTGAACTGTTTACGTTATTTCTAGCATCTTTCCACAAGCTTTTTAAGCACTTATCTTTCTAGCTTCCCCACAGTGTAAGGGAGTACAAATAGTTTACAGTTGGGGAACTGAGCTCCAGATATCTGTACTGTGTGTTACAGCTGTTGTTGAGTTTCTGAATTGGCTGAAGCCAATTGTGTCTACACTTCCTAAAGATTCACATACCTCTGTGCTTGAGCTTGCATGCCCGGAGAACAAAATGTTTTACTCCAGATAACACCCAGAGTGTTAATTGGTGACAACCCTCTCCACTTTTCTGAGCCTTGCTACGGCCTGTGACAAATGACATTTTTCCACTGTCAAGTCATTACTGCACACTTACAACGAACTATATGAGTTAGTCTTTTCTTTTACAGATTCCAGGGAGTCCATTGCTTCTATCAAAATACCACAATAGGAGGAGGAGGCTGTGATGTACCCCATCTTGCATTTCTGCAAGATGTATGAGCCTTGTCCAATAAAAAGTGGAGATCAGGGGATTGTAGAATCATAGAATAGTCTAGGTTGGAAGGGACCTTTAAGATTATTGGGTCCAACCCCTAAACTAACACTGCCAAAACCATCACTAACCACCTCTACTCAGCTTTTAAATACCTCCAGGGATGGTGTTTCCACTACTTCCTGGGCAGCCTGTTCCAATGTTTGATAATGCTTTCAGTGAAGAAATTTTTCCCAATATCCAGTCTAAACTTCCCCTGGTGCAACTTGAGGCCATTTCCTCTTGTCCTATTACTTGTTACTTGGGAGAAGAGGCTTACTGACCCTCGATATAACCTCTTTTCAAGCAACAGAAGAGATCCAAAGGAATTTTGCCTGAAAAATTCCGCACAGACAGGTTGGTAGGGCTTCCCTGGGGTATGGGAGCATGATGTGGATTCAAGTCACATTTGTCAGAGAACCAAAGACTTTGATAGGCAGGACAAGTGAACTAATCATGAGTCTACTCATTAACACCAAAAGTAGATAACTGGACGGAGAGGAAAGTGCTACCTGCTGCTCCCTTGCTTTATATTAAGCCTGATTTGTTAAACAGGCTCTAAATATACCTGAAAGGTTTAACACTGGAGACAGTTAATTACAGGGTTCTGACAAGTCTCAGATGTGTGGGAGCATCCAGCTACTCAGCACATTCAGAAGAGGGTGCTCTGGAGATGTCCACAGGCCAGAAATAAAAAAGCTCACCTGATCCTCAGGCCCTTTACTGGAACCTTCATCGAATCCACAGGCAACAGTGTATGGTGGGAATGGTTCTGACCAATATGCCTCTTGTGTACAATTTCTCTGAAGGAAGCCTTTAATGGTAAAATATATCAGAGAATAAATTAAAGGAGGGAAGAAGTTTTTAAGTTGTGACAAGAAAGAACAAATTTTTATTCCTACTTTGATTCTTAAGTTAGTCACTTAGAGGTCTAGTCAGGTTCAGCAAGATTAGCTATAGAGTTATAATATTCTATATATCCACCATTTGAAAAGTTGAGACTTTGGGTACCAACGCTTTTCAAGATGCAGTGGAACTTCTACATTTCATATAGGAAATTCATTCTGCAAATTCAGTTTTTACACAGAGGAAATAAAATTATGCAGTTTATCCTGCATTTACAATGTAAATTATGCTAGTGGACAAAGCCCTGAGCCACCTGATCTAACTTGGAAGTTGGATATAATTTTTGAACTTGGTCCTGCTCTGACTGGAGTATAGGAATAGATGACCTCAAGAGGTCCATTCTAACATTAATTATTCTATGACTTTATAAATCAGTGACTCTATGACATACTTCTAGTCCTTTATAATGTCAGCAAATTAGTGCACAATTTTTAGACCACCAGACTAGGCAATTCAGAACAGAATAACACGAGAGTGCCAAACATTGACCATAATCTGTGTAGCTGGATAACTACCATATGTTGGCTGACATAATATAGCATTGTGAGTCAGGAAAATAAACAAATTACTTAATCTTTACTTATCAGAATTTATTTTAAAAGTAAGTAGGCATAAAAAGAATAGGAAAAAAGTCTTGCCATGGATATTGGTGATTTCTTCAAAAAATCTTGGGCAAGGAACTTTAACCACTTCCCCAACGGTGGCTCTGGGCCAGCAGGTTAGACCATCCCAATCTCTGGCACATCCTGAAAAGAAAGTGCCTTTAAATAAAGAAACACACAGAGAACACCACACAGCTGATCTTCCATAACAAGGTTGTCTATGGCTTTCCCATTAATTCACATGCACGAAGAAGAGCCACAACAGCACATGCAGTTCTGCAAATGAAGGACTGTATTTCTTTCTTATTCTCCTTGAAAACATCGTCGCTTACATATGCACGTGGCATTCTAGCTGGACCTTCCCCTACCTTATCTCATGAGAGAATGTACCTGAAATTCAAGCAGACACAATTTGAAAGTCAAATCATCCAGAGCTCTTTCTATTGTCACAACAAAAGTCACTAAAATCAAAATATTGAATAATTAATAACACTTGAGATTTCTCATTACTGGTTTCAGAGTCTAACTGAAAGCATCAGACTTAAAAATTCATCCTTAGTCTATTGATTCCATGCTTTAAGTGTACCAATTTCATACAACTTGAAGAAAATAACATGAGGGCTGAAGTCCGGGTCTTTGGCAATCAATGGGATTTTTACAATGGGCTTGAACAGGGATTTGATTCATCCCAAACTAGAAAAACATCTCCCAGCATCATATAAAATCAACATCATCAGGCATAGATCTGACTGGTTAGCATTCACAAGGCTCCCTAAATCAGAGGTTGCTAGTGATGACGCAGGACATGTTACTAGCTATGAGTCCAATACAAAGGGTTTTCAGAAGTTAGAGTTAATCACAGCTTTGTCACAGATGCATCACACTGAAACTCAAGCTGTGGTCACGCAGTGTCTGTTGGCAAGTAGGTGTGGGTGCAACACAGAGAAATTATTGGCATGTAAAGGTGCCTGAACCAATAAAAAAAGCACCGTGCTGTAACTGAAACTAATCTCTAGGTAGTCGTAAGGTGGGTATAAAGCAGTGCATGACTTTCATTTGGGAGATGTTATTTTCTTTCACTGATTCTTTTCTGTTTCCTCTGTGACTAATGACAAGGCAAATCTAAAATTGTCAAGAGCTGAAATGTGGAAGCAATATTACTTCTCTGTAGCTGAGCAAAGTTACTCTCAGGCTTCCAAAAGGATAGTCCTGAGAATCTCCCACAACATTATCCTCATATCACCCTTGGGAGAATGAAATTCCTGGTATCCCCAATTTGCCAGATGGGAAAATAGAAGGCCCGATTCATTATCTCTAATTTTAATTGTCTAAAATATGTTAGCTAATCTTAGCTATGTTCTCTCTGTAATCAGTAGAAAGAGACAGGGACTTCCAGCACATGATTCATCCCATGTATTGCCTGCTCCTTTCTGAGGACAGGATGAATCACTCACTGCAAATACCTAGGCCTCTCTGATGATTATAGCCTAAACTAGGCTGCAAATTAATAAAATCAGGTAATAGGAATCCCACTTAGACATGCAGCGGCCCACACACTCAGATGTAGAGACTTAAAGGATTCCTTTTAGAGGGAATATAGTACCTTTGAGGAGCTTGATCTAAAAATCTACAGTATTCAGCATTATGGGGTTAAAAACACGAATCAGGTGACTTTATGTAGGAGTGGAATCTGTGTGTTTTAAGTCTTAGATCTGGCTTCATTTTCAGTGACTTCTACAATTTATATCAAAGAAACAGATGAGTGCAGAGGCAGAAAGAGCATTTTATGCGCTGAGGCTTTCAAGAGACTAGTGATTGTCCAAGTCACCTGAGAGTCCATAAAGAGAAATGTAGGAATTATATCAAGTAGTATTGACATCATAGATATTTAAGTCTTTTTCAGTAACCCGGGGGTCTTTTTTTTTTTTTTTTTAAGACAATGGAGAAAAATAAGCATTTTTAGAGTTTGATTCAGTTGACCTATTTTACACATCTACTTCAAGATGAGAGGAATTGCACCCTGGACTCTACTGATGACACTCATTAGACACTGCTCTGAACAACAAAAATAATGTAGAACTGCTTTAGATTAAAAAGTCTGCAACACAGACTAATTCCAGTACAGATTATCTCTACTGGAAGTTACTGGGAAGTAACTCTGTAAAAATTGTGATCTTTCAGTTTTTCTCGTTCAGTTCCTGAAAACCAAAATGCAAGCTAGGGACTTTCACCCATCTTAGTCTAGTTTTAAAACACCCCATATAAAATATTGGGGATTAATTGTTTTTCCAGATCTAATGTTTCAATTTTAAAATATTTTCAGAAAGGCTGTAAATACCAGAACAGATTTTCATTAAAGTCTTTCCATCTTTAGAGAATAAAAGGTGGAAAGGAGAGCTTTGAGAAGATCAGAGTTGACAAGGTTGAAGACTTTTAAATAGTTTAACAGAACTTTGGGGGATTTTTATTTCTTTGAATAGCCTTTGCTACAAAGAGGATTTCTAAATCATGTCATTATTTTTCTGGCAAAAAGTACTTCGAATGTTATACTGTAATACATATAATAAATTATTATCAAAAATGCCTGATTTTTTCAGAACTTTTTTGGGTGGATTACTGGATGTCCCAAGTGCAAAATGTGTCCAAGTCCAAGTATTCTGGACTTGATTAAAGATGGAGGAAAACACCACTAAAATAGATTAGGAAAGCACAAGAAGGATATCAGATATTAAAGTGATTGGAAAGGCTGCAGAAAAATAAATAAATAGATAAAGGAAATATCGTGGGGGGGTTAGTCTCTCAATTTCCACAGGCTGCTAAAGGAAGACTCTCAGGTGGTTGCAATACTTCTATTCATACTCAGTGCGTGAGGCATCTTTGTCTCATAACTCTTCTGCAGAAAACTAACATGTAACTGTAGGTGGATTCATACTTTTCTAAGCAAATTTGGCCAGAAAAAAAAATACAAATGAACTTTTGAAAGAGTTTGAACATTCAGAAATTTCACTTTGAATCAATTCAAAATATGTCTCCACAATGCCAAAACTCCAACAAAGAGAACCCCATACATAGCCCATAAAAAAATATTTTACAGGCTGTCAGAGATGGTCATTTTAATTTTCAAAATTTATATTTGAGCATGTAATGGATTTCAAAACACCACCAGAATAAATCTTTTCAAACAAACAAACAGAGAACCTCCAAAAATGTAGAAACAGAATATTTTGAAGAAGCTGAGATTTTCTTTTCTTTCATTTTTTTCCCAAATAACATTTTCACCAGGTTGGAATGATTCCCAACACGATGTAATTTCAGCATGCTTTTCAGTCTTCTGTGGAAGCTTCGTTAGAGTTTTGAATATAAATAAAGAATATACCAAATTCTTTAGGAATGTAAGAAATTCCGAGCAGTTTCCTGCCCTAACTGAGCATCTAAACTTGTCAGGGTCTGACCTAATCATCTTAATCTCATTCCATAGTTAGGAAAGAGAAATACTACTCCAGAGAATGATTCATCTCATTCTAAAGTAAACATCTAAGTCAGGGGCAATCAAACATGTTCTAGGGAAACCCATCTTCCTCCATTTACTTGTAGGGAATCTAAGAACACAAGTCCTGACTTAGACATGGAGCTTTTAAAGATGTCTAAAATGAGATGAGGTGAACTCCCAGACTGTATTCAAGCTATTAAGAAACCAAATAAAATAGGAAAAAAATCTTGATTCAGGAGAACAAATGTTATCTTGACATTGTGCCCCTGAAATTATATACAAGGGATATTCATATCAGAGCTGGACAATTAGGACTGTTACCTTTAAGATCAGGTGAAACAGATTCATTCTTTTCTAAGCAGAGAGCCTCCTCTTTGACCACCTGCTGGAATATCTTGCACTCTGGATGGATTCCCGCAACCTCAGTGAGAGAAGGACAAAACAAACCAAGAAATTCTGTGATTATTGGACCAAGAAGGTTTCCTTCAACTTTGTACCTCCTGGTTGATACTTTGAAGTCTAAGAATGGGAAAACTCCAGCCGAAAATTTTTCTGCAAATAAGACATGTAAATGGCATGAGAAGGCTGTGATGTCATACATTTATGAATTCATATATGGGTCTGGATATGCATACTTGTATGGATTCTTCAGGGTATCAAAATAGTCAAGTTCATGTAGCACCTGTTCTCCAATCCAGACATTTATACCACCTCTCATTTACACCTATGTTTTTCACAAAACTCAAATTTCACAGATTTTGGATCTCCCCCTCTTTGATGAAATTGGATGAATCCATCAGCTATGTGGGTAATCACACTGAGTCACCCAAACATACATGCAGTCTGACCATATGTAAGTATTTCTTTCCTGTAAAACAAATAAAAAAAATAAATTTCTTGAAGTACACATGATGTGGGTTTTTTTTTTAAGTTGATTATTTTGCAGGTTCAGAATTATCTATTGGCAAAATAGTCATAGAATCATAGAATGGTTTGGGTTGGAAGGGACCTTAAAGACCATCAAGTTCCAAGCCCCCTGCCATGGGCAGGGACACCTCCCACTAAACCAGGTTGCTCAAAGCCCCATTCAACCCAGTCTTGAACACCTCCAGGGATGGGGCATTCACAAGTTCTCTGGTCAACCTGTTCTAGTGTCTCACCACCCTTAAAGAACTTCTTAATAATCTAATTGAAATCTCCCTCTTTCAGTTTAAAACCGTTACCCCTCATCCTATCACTACACTCCCTGATAAAGAGTCCCTCCCCATCTCTCCTAGAGGCCCCTTTAGGTACTGGAAGGGGTTATAAGGTCTCCCCGGAGTCTTCTCTACTCCAGGCTGAACAACCCCAACTCAGCCTGTCTTCACAGGAGAGGTGCTCCAGCCCTCTGATAATCAGGTTTTCTTTATTGAAGGAATTACCCCTAAGAGTGACAATAAAGTCTTAATTACTCCCCAGGAGGGTGTGTCTACTCTGGTTTGATGCTGATACTACTAGAATGGGCTCCTGGTCTTCTTTGAAACCTTGACATTATAGTGCCATACAAATCATCCTTCTGAGAGAGAACAGTGTAAGCCCTTCCCTTTTGAATGCCATTGGTATAATTATAAAAATAGAAGCAATATAGAGGAGCAGAACTTTTATGTCCGTTGGGGCTTGAATAAGAAATACTGAAGATGAAGAATTTAGAGAAAAGAGAAAAATGGCAGTCTTGGCCATAGTTTAATCTGAATGACTACAAAATTTTATCAGCATGTTATCTGAGGATGCTACACACTCCTTAGACATAGGCACTGTTTCAATTTTATCAGATAAAGAAATAAGAAAAAATTAATGACTTGTTTTGGGAGCTTAAGGAGTGATGTTTATCTCACAGGTTAAGATACTACATTTAAACAACTAAATGGATTTATACATCAGCTGTTGAACAGGGTCTAGATTAATCTTCTTAAGTACAGACACTTAGTGTCATTTAGATGCTGTTATGCGTTTTGCTTATGCGTTTCATCTCCCACTCCAGAAAGTTTCATGTCGCCTGTAGTCCTGTATCATATCTGCTGTGACTGTGAAGATGTTCCTAATACCCTAGAACATCCCCAAATGATTTCCTCTGGAAAGGCAATTAAATGCTGAGAAAGAATCTACAATGTCAGTGTCTACATGTGAACTTGTTATTGGAGCTTCTTTTGCAGTCCGTGGAAATTTAAAAGATGTCTCGCTCAGCCAGGAATGGTTTAGTGCTGTTTGGGATGCTAGAGGGTATCCCAGCCCTCTTGTGTAGATTCTGCATTAATTTTGCCAGCCCCATGCAGAAGTCTCAAATGCATTATTTGACATCTCAAATATTTCTACACACCCGTGTTTACGTAACTGAATTAAACCCAGAGTCAACAGAGTCAATAGAGTCTAGAAAGCAACTGAACTGTATTCAAACAAGTAAATACTGCACCAAAGCCTCCTTTGGGATATGGATCTTCAAGACACAGGGAGTCTTACATGGAATAGAGCAGAGGGTTTGCTCTTTTGCAAGCTGTGCTATTCAAGGCAAAGCCAGGGACTCAGGGGGTAGTGATTTTAATTGAAATGATGGATTGAAGGCTTTCTGAGACATTTCTGAGGAAGACTGTAGGCCATTCTAAACCTCTAATGGCTTTGAAAACAGTACAGATGAAAACACCACAGCTATATTGCCTTTTCAGTCTCAGGAAGTTGATTTATTGGCCCTCAGAACGTTTTCAGATGCACTGGAGCAGTGCAACCAGGACTTCTTTTAGCTTCCACAGAAACTTTACTGGAAATCATGGAGACTATTACATCCTAGCAATAATCCCCTAGCCTAGGGGAAAAAAATAAAACACAACTTTATCTTTAAAAACCTTTACAAATTCTGCCTACATTTGGGTTCTAAAGTAGCGTAGACAGACTGCTTTTAATTACGAGGCCCTAGAGATGGCTCATACATCCTAATATTAGAACAGAAAGAGGATTAAGGACACTGTTTGAAAAGAACATTAAGACATGGTTTTTTACATGCATCATATTCCTCCATTGGGTAATTCAAAATACATTTTATAAATCAGCATGAGTGACTTTTAAAATAGTACTTCTTGCTGTTCAACTATAGTAACACGATTCTGAAATGAAATTTTTCAGGTATTAATAGGATCTCTGCTCATTGCTTTATATTTTAACATGCATTTTACTTTGCATTCGGCCTACATAACAAACAAATTATTTGAGCAATAGTAACAAAATGATTGCTACATAAATCTCTCACTGTTCCAGTTTATAAAGGTGGATTCAGCTAGACAAGAAAGAAGTAATTTATCTACTTTCTGGAATTTCTGGTCTCTCTTACTGCTGAGAAACTTTATATTTGGAATATTCTTAGGCTTGATGTTTAAAAGTCATGACAACTTGACATGAAGCTATACAAGTTACCATCTATGCCGAGTCCTCTGGTAAAGGGCTTGAAAGCTATGACCAGTCATAACTGAAAATGAAATCAGACCGTGAAAGGAAATTCAAAATGCCTTTGAGAAACAAGCACTTGGGAGAGATGGGTTAACTTAACTCACACCTCATGCTGGAGGTTCTAGCAGTGGTTGAAACAGACACATAATTAGTTATGAAAAGTTTCAGAGGAGGAAGGGTTATCTTTCTCCAGAAGTCAACTTAAGCAACACATGCAGCTGGTGCAGGTAGAACATAAATGAGGGACTAAGCAGCTGAGCTCTCCCAAATAGTACATTAGACATTGAACATGTGTGCCAGACTATGTGCTGCTTGAAGTAGGCTGCATCTCCTTTTTTCTCTCCTTTGGTAAATCTACACCTGCTGAACCATACCCTCAGTCACCATAATCCAGCAGAGTTCATACTGAAATCAGCTGAGTGCTATTCGTTTACAGCATCTGGGGAAGCCCATACCCTGCCCACAGGGAAGTTGTGCTGCATTGGTTTGACACACAACAGAGAAATTGCTCTAACAGATTACATCCCTAGTCCATGTAGTCCAGCCTCCTACCTCTGAAAACAGTGATGAATCACCAGAAAACATGATTTTATGATTTATTGTAGAAATTCTGACCAACTGCTGGTGATGTTCACCAATGGTGAGGCTGTAGTCAATCCCACTACCACTGAAAGGTAAGAAATTAAACGTCATGCTCACATTTTGTTTGCTTCTGGGTTACTGGATTTGTGGTGGGGATAGCTACAGCCACCAGACCCCAGAGTTTTTGTTATAAGCCAGTGCATAGGTTAAATATTACTGACACTTCAGTGTTGGAAAATCCATATCAAGTGCAATTGCAAATGTAACCTACAGACTATCCCGTAAGAAGCAAAAATGAGGCTGGTGTTGTTAACTTACAATCACGTAGCGTTATTGGAAGTAATCCCACTGTTACTAAAAAAAAAACAAAACACAACACCAAAACAAAAAAAAAATGACATGTATACAAGAAATTGAGAACAGTGATGATGCTTCAATTTGTTGGGTTTCCTCAGGCTTAGAGAAAAAGAAAGACATTAAACCATTTCACAGTTAAAGAAAAGTCTTCTGGGCAGAACATTACTTGTGATTTGTTGGCTATGGCTTACTTATTTTTTGTTATTAATCTCACAATGCCTTGAGAGAAAAGTGCATGTTGTTGCTCTAATCTGCCTACAATGGTTAGGTGATGGGGCTTTCTAGAAAACCAGGGCTCTGCATTTGTTACAGGGACATAATATTGCAATTTGGGAGGCATCTGCTGTAATGACTGAGCTCTTCTAGGAAGAGAGTAGCTCCTGTTCACCTTAGAAAAGGATAATTTAGGACCCAAAACAAAGCAGAGATTTCTGAGCAGGGATGTCCAATCTGGCAAAGCCTTCTCTGCCGCAGTACTAAGTGTAAGAGTCTAATTTATAATGCTACTACTTGGATTAACATTTGCTAGTAGCTGGGCAGTAACCTGGCATGAACCTTACTGAATATCACAGTGAGGTGCCTTCATCACAAAGCTTATACAGAAAACTTAGAGTTTCTTGTGGAGTTGTAGACATAACTCAAGGAACAAAGCTTTGCATTGCTGAGCATCATAACATGAAGGACTTTTCCCTAGCTTGAACATCTGTGACCAGCCAAAAATCACAACTAAGTCCTAACTGCTGAAACAGTCCTGCCTGGAACAAAACAATCACAAGTGAATATTAAAAAGTTACCTATAATAGGTATGAGCATGCTAAAAAACTGAGCCAGCGTAGAGAATCAGATTTTGGGCTTGCGCTTACTTTTAGACTTCCTTTTCTTAACATCTGTAAGGCTATTGCAATGAAACCTTAAGTGCTATACTCACTAAGTATAACATTGTCTTGTATTTTCTCTGTTACATGACAGCTTATTTATTTGCCCAAATCTGAACAGAAAAATCAAGCTAATGGCACTTCGGGCAGTGCTTTGCTCATGTTGGGCAACATCAGACTTAGCAAGCACTGGGAAGAGAGTTTTTCTAATTGCATCCTCATGTCATACTCAGTGCAACTTAGTTAAAAGCAATCTTTCCTGAGAGCCCATCCAAAGATGGTGCCCCTAGGCTGTTGTGGTGGTAGAAAACCTGTAATTTAGATGTCACATAAAAGACACATCTTCACTCATTAAGAAGTCCATTAGCACACTTGGGGAAAAGTAGGGATCTTTTCTAGGCTCTCTGAAAACAAGGGAAGTGCTTCAAAGCTGGGCATCAAATATATTAGTCACTTTTGAAAAAGCAATTCAATGGGATCAAAGAGCCAGAAGTAAATTGGTAACACTTAGTCTTTTTGAAAATTAATCAAAAATAGAATAAGTCTCTGAGTTCATTGGTGAGATGGGAAGGTTTCAAGAACTTCAAGGGTCTTTCCACTCATCCAGTTCAGCTTCCAGTGTTGTGCAATCCTAAAACCTCACGAATAGGTTTTGCGTCAAGTGCATAAATCATTTACTAAGAATATTAATCACTGTTCTTTTTGCCTCTGTCTCTACAGCTTGCATTCATGTCTCAGATCTCATCTCAGATCTGCTCTGAAATCATCTCTGTACTCCCTGTTCTCTCTGTCTGTGCTTCTCCTGTTCAGTTTTTCTGATATGACTCTGATGCCTGAGTATTTTAGCTCTCCCTTCCACAAAACTGGAGTTGTCTGCCGTTCATGTCACACGCTGACTCCCAGCTTGGAGGATTAAAACTCACCTGGTATTTTAGGATACAAAAAGGCACAGCACACATCCAAAATTCCTGCATCCCCTGCCCATTTTTAACCGTGGAATGAAGTGTTCAATCAGTCCTGAAAGCTGGCCAGTGATGTCAAAGGCACAGTGCAGAGAACCAAGATATGCTCTGAAATGCATACCTTTTTTTCAGCTGAAATTTTGATGAACAGGAAAGGCTTATAGGATGGAAGGAGGCTCATGAATAATGTTGAACACAGGCTGAATAACTGAAGAAGACCAAGAAAGCCTCAGCCGTGTTCATAAATGTGTCAGTCTGTTGCATATATCTAATCGGAATCCCCCACAAGGCCTGTCTCCTTCCACCTGCTTAATTCCTTTCGCAAAAAGCCAAGTGCTAATTAGAAAGCTTTGAGACTGGGAAGCACAAGTCACTGAAGTCAGGGCCTATTTTCACATTTACTTTGAAGGAAACTAGAAGCAACCTCAAGCTCCATAAGCTCGTGTCCCTTTCAGTACAGCTACATTCACAGTCATCGCAGTAAGGACCTACCTATCCACGTGCCCTATAAGTAATTCTGGGATATTTATAGTGTAATATATGTAGTACTACATTCTGTCAGAAAACTACAAGAAGCTACAAAAAATAACCAAAGATTTCTTATGCAGCGAAAAAGTCCACCGCTTAAATGCAACTGTAAATATAGATGATATCCATTTTGTTTCTACCATGTCCAAGCTGCGTTTTCCACTCTTGATTTTGATTGACTGTAAAGCCACAGCAGTGACATGACTCCAGTCACCAGCAATGTATTTAGTTACCATAGGAAACCCTGCCCTCAACTCACAAACTCTGACACAGACTTAATCCCACAAGCTTTCAACCCCAAAGGTAAAGACCTATTTCCAATCTGTCTCTTCAGCCAGTTAAATAGATTATTTCAGGAGTCTTTTTCAGTGAAAATGACTACCTAGAGGACATTTTCAGTGTTTGTTTTCTCTTTCTAACTCGATTACCTATGGAACAAGAGAAGCAGAGACACTGATTGCCTTACAGTCATTTAGAGGAATATCTTGTCAAGATTGTTTTTAAGACATTGGAGTAACACTTGAATGCTCCTCTGTGTATTGGATTGTATTCACCTGACTGTATTTAACTGCAGAGCCTCATACAGAAGAGTACTTGCTATACATACATATGCATGTATGTCAATATATGTATTTGCTCATAGGTATTCTGTATGTGACAATACACCGTACTAATTTATTTTGTTTATAAACCCTACGTAATTAGTATTATCCTGAGAAAAATGAAAATGAATTTATTAGCGCTTTGCTAAATTTGGCAGAGCATTTAATTACCACGAACACTTAAAGAATAACAGAACACTAATAACTGAGGATCCTTGTTTTCTGCTATTGCAAGTATTCCTCCAAATTAAAGTGAATTTTCTCCCTTTCTGCATATGTAGCATGTTTGCCTAAAGGTGGGGTTCATGTCACTTAATCCCAAAGAACTGAAACCTAGATGTCAAAGTCCATCAGCAAGTTCACTGAACTGAAGCCATATCCATTGTTCTTGGAGTGTTTTCACTACTTCCCAGTAATATTGAAGAAGGCAAAATGAAGCTGCTTTAGACAAGATTCCCAATTTTAGGTAGGTATTTTTAGATGATTAATCTAAACTCCCCCATCAAGCCTTCCTTAATGATCAATGAAGGCAGACAAGCAGTTCCAGGGAAGGATTCCTCCTACCTCTCTCAGACACCTATTTGAGGACAGAGTGACTCACTGTACAGGAGCCCGTCTCCCTCCATTAACTCCCTCCAAGCTAACAAAATGCCTAAACACACTGATTCTTCCACACCTCCAGTTCCCTATGGAGGGGAATTAAAGGTCTGCAGGGACCCGGATCCCTAAAAGAAGCATGTGTGTCCCTCCAATACAAATTAACCAATAGTAGCTATATCAGAAATTTAGGAACCCAGCTCTGTTTTATTGGGAGCTCAGCATCTTGCTAAAGATTTCAATCCATATGTCTGTTACCACAAGAAATGCTGTGTTAAAGCAAATGTATGGCTCAACAATAACCCACCTATATTTCCTTTCTCATTCTATTCTTTACATCAGACTGAACCCCTTCCCCAGAAACTTGAAAAGCTGTTACACAGCTGAAGCACAAAGCTGCGTTTGAAGAAGAAAGCAGTTTAGCTCAGCAGGAAGGACAGTGAATGCAGAGTCTTTTCTGTTCCCCATCCTCTGTTTCCTGAGACTCTGAACTCTTTAAGACAGGAAAAGTCATTTTTATGCATTTCAGCACCCACTGCTCTCTGTTCCTTGTCACTTACAAGCAAATGGTAATTTTTAATGTCAAGGACTCTGTTCTGCAAGGCAGAAAGTATATCCTGCAACGTACAGCTCCCCGTGGAGCTGGTAGGAGGTAAAAGTACCCAGTTTCACAGAGGAAGTTTTCAGGATTACCCTTCTGGTTTATTTTCATATCTGAGTAATGAATTATTTGCAGACTCCACACTAGAGTTATTTCTCTGGTCTGACAAGATCCTTTGAAATATGAAAGGACTGGCCTTCCCTGACTGTCTAACTTAGGACGCAAAGCTTCCCACAAGACCCAGTTTGAGACATGAAAACCACTGATATTTAGAGCACTGACTCTTACCAGACGTGTAGTTGGAGTACATATATGAGCAATAGTTTGAGGCCAAAAGCTGCGTAGAGATTGCAGTTTACAGAATTTCTTTTATTATGGGCACTGTCTGCTGCAATATGCTAAAACATTAAAATAATACGTGGCAGCCCACAGATGTGCATGATACATCTCTTCAGGATAACTCCACACTGCTGAGAGCTGCAAGAATAAGTTATGCCTCTATTATGTGTAAAAAGACTAGTCCAGATGCCAAAGTCACTCTACCTGTAGCAGAGTAACGCTTCAGGGTGACTAGTTTTCCCTGGAAAAAGGGTATTACACATAATAACATAATAGCTCTACGTTACAAGATTTACATAGCAAGGACCTATATCCCATCACTTGTACATCAAGCTGTGTAAATACAGAGGAAAAAACAAGTTCCAGTGGATGTGAGGTGCAGGAGTCAAAATTTACATCCCATCTTTCACCTTTTAAAACTGGAGGGTCAAGAGCAGTCTGTGACCATCTAGGCTCTCGCTATCATCACTGGAACAAAACAGGCCCTAGAGGAACACTCACCCCATCTGTCTTTCTCAGGACAAGCTGAAATGCCCCCTGGGAAGGTGATTGTCTCCCCTTTGACTGCAGCAGGAACCTGAATCCCAGCCTACACAACGTTTTTAACTGTGAAATGGCTAAATTAATTAACGAGTCCTTGGGAATCACACCCATAGGAAGGTTTCCAAACACTTCTCTGAGGCTGAAGATTGAGGGGAAAGAGGATATATGACTATATTTGTGCTTACACCAGCTTTTGCTAACCAGCCCAGGCAACACCAGGAGTAGAGCATGGGGCTTAGAGAGGGATATACATGCTTGAATTGTGTCTTTGTCTCATACATCTTCCCTGATGTGTGTTGTTTAATGCTACAATCTTACCTGCTGCCTCCAGTGCATAGCAGATAAGACAGTTCATGGTCCTGCTTGGTGATATTATAAGCAGATGCCTTCAGTAATAAAAATATCAGTGCCCTCTCGAAGAGGTAAATGTCCCAAATCCATCAGGAGAACTGTTCCTTTTTAGTTATCCTCCTTCTTCAGCAAAGTTGCCTTTCTAAGGACAACTGGGACTGCAAGCTATTCCCTTCTGTCTCTCTAAAGCCATGCTACAGCTATTCTGATTTAGGGATGCTTTTCTGTGCTTTGGAAACTGCAATTCTAATGAATGGAAATGAAAAGACATTTATTAATAGCATCTTTGGGCTGGAAAATTTTAAAGAAAAGAGCTGGGTCAAACCTCTAACTCAGAAA
>KZ513278.1:2929-17876 GCA_002844005.1 Limosa lapponica baueri
GTTTTATTTGGGAGAGTGGGGGGAAAAAAAAAGACTAGACCTGAATCTAAGTTTGTCTGATATTCTATACTCTTAAAGCTTCAGAAATGTACTGGGAAAAATTGTATGGTAGGCATAATGTTATGTACAGATTTGAAATGTGTGCTTTAGGATTAATTTTCTTTCCTCTAAGGATCTGTGTCACTTCTCTATTTAGGATACAGTATGTTCTTGAAAAGAAGACAAATGTTTGGTCCAGTAGTTACAGTGCTAGCCTGAAGCTTTGAAATCTCAGATAATTCCATGCTTTGCTGTAGACTTACTGTATAACCTTGGAGAAGTCATTTCTTCGGTCTATTGCAATTCTGCATCTGTAAGATGAAAATAATAGTATTATTTCTCTGTCAGTGAAGTGTTTTAAGGGGTGCAGCTTTCACAGGGATGAAAACTCCATCAGTGGCCTAAGTGCCTTTAGAATAATGGATCATTTTTAATTAGCAAAGACATTTTGCATATATACTGAAAAAGGAGGGTGACTTTATCATTGCTGAATTTGTCAGCCTTGAATGGATGCAGCACAAGTCCAGCTGACATTGTGGCACCTGAGAAATGAAAGGAGCAATGTGATTCATGGAAGGCCCAGAATGATGCATGCATATTGACATATAATGCAAATCAGTAAGGCAATAAATACTGATGTCACGCAAAGAGCATCGGAACAAACAAATGTAGCTGCAGTATTATGGAACCTTGTCACAACCCTCTTTTCTCATGTTAATGCATTTTGCACGCAGCAGAAATTATACTTCTGAGAAGAGCCACTTTTCTGTGTTCTCTAAAGATTATTCCTTTACTCAGTGTTGAATCATGCATATCCCTTCCTGAAATCATTTTAATCTTCCCTCTCAAGCTCAGCTACATTGAAATGTATATTCTGAATGAATGCTGCTTTGGTGCAGCAATTATTCCATTTTGATTAGAGATGTGCTTATGAGATCTCCACAAACTAAAGTCCATTTTAAATAGAATTCACTTTTGATACAGACCTGTCTCTTCCCATGAGACAAAACTCTACTGAGATTTCTGACATCTTTTAGCATTGGTGAACTAGATAGAGAGTTTTTGATTCTAGATCTAACTGAAGGGAGAAAAGAGAGAGGAAAAAAAATGTTCCAAAACTTCATCATCTACTAAAAAATAATATTAGGAGAGTAGAGATTGTTCCGGGAGTATTTCTGCTAATGAAGATGATCAGGAATGATGAACATGAATTCTGTGCTGTGAGAAATACGCAATAAAGATAGTATACAAGCATTTAAAGATCTGTTTGAACAAAACTTCTTCCAATAAGTAAGGAAAAGAAGTGGTTCAAACAACATGCAGAAAGTAGAGGGAAGTCTCTCCTCCCTGCCAAAATTTTCCAGATGATCAAGATCATTTTCCTGGCACTGCAGCAAGGTTCCTTTTGGGTATGTAATCATCTAAACAGCATAGAACAACACAATTTGATTCAGTCTTTCTTTCCCTCTCGTATTTTTTGGTCAGAAATGAGAAGCATGAGATTTAGAATATAAAATCAAATGTAAGGGAATCCTGCTTCTTAGAAAAAGAGCCAAGAGGAGACAGGGAGTGAATAAGCAAGTTATAAAAAGATAATGTGAAGATTTTTACTGCTTATGTGCTTCTTTAAATGATCTCTGTTGCTAAAAAATAAAAAGGGGGGGGAGATACAATCTACTTCACATCAGGAAAGAATGATATAAACAAGAAACAGCTGTGCTATTTTGTTTTTCTTAATTTCTCTCTTTTGCTGATACTTTCAGGTAGTGTCTAGCAAGCTGACAAATCTGAAAGAAACTGATAAAGCAAAAGAGATCACAGAATTAGAATTACACAAATGAAACATAAGGGGTCTTTTTATATGTTCTTGAGAAGAAAATGTGCTTTTACTGTGGTGCTTGCTGTGACCGGTGACCTTTCCATACTGTCCAGTCATAAAGAGTTTGATAGACAGGTTTCATTTGCAGGAATGTTCTCACAGAGACAGAGCTGAGTATACTTGTTCAAAAGATTTGTGGAATGGTTCATATTGCAGATCTCTCTGTCATAATTCAAATTTTTCACAAATCAAATTCTCAAAAAATATGTTAGCGAATAAACACTAAGTAGAAAATAACCTCTTTTGTTTAGAATGAAAATAGTAAGATGAGTTACCTAAAAATTAATACAAAGCTCATACAGGACTAAACAAGTTTCCCACATGGTTAACATTTCTCCATACAAACAATATCTCAAACAAAAATCAATTACAAAGAAATGCACATGAAAAATCAAAAACAATTCACAAATAATTTGCAAGCAGTCAAAAAGACTAAATTCCTGGAATAAACTGATCACTAGTAATTGCCTATCTCTAATTTGGAATGACACCAGCTGTCAGCAATTTGCTGAGAATTCAGATTTTGGTGTGGAAACTCTTTTCACTTCATTCGTCACAGTCTGACATGAGAGGGTTAGAAGATAAAGGGACAAAAAGTAAATAAATTCTGCTTGTTGCCCAAGGCAAGATTTAGTTTGTTACACAGCTTGTTGCAGTATGCTTCACTTTTAATGAACTTTTTAATGAAATCCACTTATTTGATTGACTGTTTATTTATTTCTTCTGTGAAAGAAAAAAAAAACATGTTTGTATGCCTTAGAGTTCAAGAAGTCCCAGTGTGAATGAAATGTGAAGAATGAGACTGCCATGTTTGTTGAGATTTTGCAATATATTGTTAATTAAGAGGTTAAGGTGGCACTTGACATGCTTGTCTCCGATCTCCATCAAGACTAAATGCAGGAACAATTAGTATTCTCTTGATTATCAATAAATAAAACCAAAGAGACTGTTGTCAAAAGACTAAACAAAAAGAAGAAAAAAAAAAAAGGACCAGGATTGATTTAGTTGCCATTGTGTGCGGAAAAATGTGAAACCTCAAAAAACCACGTGTGCTGTGTTACAGGGAGAATAACAAAAAGAGTGTGAGGTTTCAGAGAAATCTCCACCTCCTGTAAATAACCAGATCAATCAACTTTGGTTGCTCAGGTAATATTAGATAAGAGAACTTTGGAGACTATTTTCATGAGTAAATCTTCTTGTTGGGAAATGAGGGAGTAACTAACCTTCACAAAAATTGCTTCCATTTGGACAGTCGTCCTGATGGTGGCACTCTTCACTCTTAGATCCACTCACTCACACCTGCCACATAAAGAACAATAAAGAGGACTGCTTTAATGTTCAGAAATAGGTAATTTAAAGACTAGCTTCTCCCATTTTTTACATGCCTGGCTCAAAAATCCAGCTGTATAAATGTGCTATTTTAAAAAACAATGAATTTTAATAATGACAGAGCAAAATCATGTCATTCCAATCTCAAACCTTTTCTAGTCTAAAAGGACCTCTCTTCACGTTCTCTATATTTTTCTCCTCCCACTGTGAATGGCTGAGAGAACTATTTTTCCTACTCAGTGCTTTTATTTGATCTTTTCGCTCTCCTTTTCATCAAGCTAAAATGTTTCTGCAATATTCATGAATTCAGCAGCAGCCCAGGAGTGGGTGTAGGGTGTTGTTTTGCTCCTGTTTCTCCTGCTGGGCCCCCTGCTCAACTAGAAAGTATAATCACATTATAGAATTTAACGGGCTTTAAACTGGGGGGGAGGTGGGGTTGGTTTTTGTTGTTGTTGTTGGAGAGTTTTTGTGTGTTTTTTTCTTCGTGGGTGGAACATGCTGGTTGTGGTGGTGGTGTACTTTATACCTACGCCTGAGGGAAGAAATGTTCTGAACACGATAGGGCTTTACCGATTCTTGCATGGCTACATTAATACCTTCCCATATTAGGTCAAAACTACATCTGATATATATGGGTCTGGAAGTTAGTGTCAAAAACCTGTGAGCAGCTTGAAGGATAGCCCCAAATTGCTGTCAGAAGAGTGGAAACTGCGTGTTTCTATGTACATGTTTCCATTTACATGGTGGAAATGAGTACGTTGAAATTTACATTTATATTGGAATTTCTCAAAGGAATTAATCCCGTTCTCAGACAGCAGTTCAGTCCATTCCTCTACAAACTCTTGTGCAGATCAGCCAAACAATTTGTCTTGTCAAATGATTCAGATTAAACGGATACAACCAGTCCAAGTACGACTAGACATGTATTTTAGCGTGAAATAAAACTGATAGGTTCTTCTCCTTCTCTTCTTTTTCCTTCCCTCTTCTCTTCCTCTATCGTAACATTAAAAAAAGGGGAAAAGTAGAGTAGTTTCTAGCCTAATTGACAGCAGTGAGCTAAAGACAAGATGTTGCCTTTTTTGACAGCAGTATTCAGCAGCCTCCTTCAGGTTTAGGGAACCTGAGGGTTGTGCTACCTGTACGAACAAGTAAGGAGAACGCAAACCTTGGTCCCCAGTAGGCTTAGAGTCTTAAAAGGTGGAGTAGATGGATAGGTAAGAAATACAGCTACAATGTTGAAGTAAATAAAGAAAGGGAAGAACTGATATAACTATTAATTATATGTTGTTGGGATTTTTTTTTTTACTTGGAGGGTAATGGAGAGTTTAATTAGAAAAAAGAAATAAGAAAAGGAAGGCAATTACTGTTACAGTCCATCACTTCCCTCAACATGATTAACAGCTAGAATTTTGTAGGCCTTAGGGCAGAGTTGAGTCTTGAGGAAGTATTTGAAAGAGATATCATTTTTATAGATCACATCAGGAAAAAAATTCACACTTTTAAGTCATATCCTGCACAGATAATACAGTCAAAGAAAAATGACAGTATTAGAGATATTTATCAGTTGGAACAGTATTACATCTGTGAATACTGTTGCCAGTAAATTTGGTATCTGCAACCTTAGGGAATGTAGGATATTTAGGATAAAAACTGGTGAAAGGTAAAGGCAGCTGAATTTTAGCAAGTGCAAGTCAAGATTATGTTACAGCATTTTCTAAGATGAATGACTAGCATGGGAACAAAGAAAGCCAATCAAGCAAGGTGATTTGAAAAAACAGCTTACAGGATTAAAAATTACAGAGAAGTTAATTTTTAAGTATACTAAAGGAGGAGGGAACATACAAGTGTATCAGAAAGCAGCCACTGACGCAAGAAAGGTAAAATCCAGTTTAGAGAAAGAAAAGCATGAAGGACAAATTCAAGACAAGGTGGGGTAGATGTCACAGCTGAAAAGGTAAAAAGGAGAGAAGAGGCTGAATCATAGGATCATAGAATCGTTTGGGTTGGAAGGGACCTTTAGAGGTCATCTAGTTCAACCCCCCTGCAATGAGCAGGGACATCTTCAAGTAGATCAGGTTGCTCAGATCCCCGTCCAACTGGATCCTGAATGTTTCCAGGGATGGGGCATCTCCCACCTCTCTGGGCAACCTGTTCCAGTGTTCTGTCATTTTAGTTTAAAACTGTTACCCCTTCTCTTATCACAATGGCCATCTGCATTTCCTTTAGTGTCAGAGAAGGTTCTTAAGTCTTGGGTTAGAGACAGAAAGAATTTGTACTGAAGTCTGAACAGAAACATGAAAATATGGGGTTTAAAGCTGAAGAAAGGTTATGAAACAGTAAAGTATGTTAATCACTGTGAAGTGTTGTGCTCTCCTTGTGTGGTAGGACACTACAGAATAGGTGAAAATCGAGCAAGGATTACTCAAAATGTGTGAAAGATAGGAGTGTGTTTGGTTAGTTTGTTTCATTTTTCCCTTCCCTTTTCTTTTTTTCTTTTTTTTTTTTTTTTGAGATTGAGGAAGATTATTCACTATCTGTCCTGATGTCATGAAGGTACCTTTGTGGAAGGCATTCACTGTATATCCTCTTAGAAGGGCTGCATGCTGTGTTACTGGAAATAAGTTACCACTGCTTTTAGAGACAGAAAATGAGCTGTTAGACTGATTTCTGATGATGCACAATGGGTCTTACATGGCTTCCTAATGAAAGGCAGGGTTCCTCCTTCCACTCACTGGCAAATGGCAAAAGAACAAAGGTAAACTATATCCTGGTTGTTACAGGCTTGGTCTAACATGTCAAATGTATTTTTTTAAAGTTTTCTTTGCAACACTTGTCATTGCTTTATGTGTGTTGAAATAATGTATGTTAATAACAGTATACATTGTTAATAGTTCCTCATCTACATGTTGTTTGAAGAAATGATGATTATTTTAGCTGTCCTTGATGTGCCTAAGAACAACACTGTGACCTTCTTTAAAACAATTCCTAGGCAGTGTTCTAAATACAGTTTTAAATAGATGTACAGAGAACAGCCATTTCCTCATATCCAGAAACTAATAACACTGCTGCCATCCTCTGCTTTTCATTTATGTACACTCATCTTACACCCCTACACAGCTCTCCCTGCCTCTGCCTGCGCATGGTTTTGAAGAATAACAATGGAAAAGTCTGTAATCAGTACCAAATATTATTTAATTGCCTAGAAGCAGGTAACAGTGTGTCTGTGTGGCCAGTTGCAGAAATGATGTAATTGTCTAGGAGGCTGATAACATGAAAGGCAGCTAGAGACTGCTTTCGTATTCCCTCGATGGTATCCAGCTGTACTATTTGCAAAACTCCTATTGTGTGTGCATCAGCGTGTGTGTGTGTGCGCGCGTGTGTGCACAGCTGGTTAGCAAAGAATGCAGACAGTTATGTATATATACCATTAAAAAAAAAAAAGAGTAATCTAATCTCACTTCAGAAAATATTTCTTCATCTTGCTAAACAAGAATACAATTCACCAGTCTTGGCAGAGCTGTTTCAAGATATCCTAGAAGGGCATAACAGAATCCTGAGAAAACATAGCTGAGATCCACAGTCCAGAAGCATATAAAATAGCATGCACAGTACCTGTCTCTGCTGTCCTCTGTTGAATTTTCTGACCCCTTATTTGCCTGGGAGCTGTAATTGTACACACACACACTCGCTGTCCTCCCTCTGTTTATGTCAGAAGCTGAAAGAGAACTATGGATGTGCAATACCTTATCATAAGAAAATGATAGAGAATATCTCACTTTCGGCTGAAATATATCCTCGTGAAAACTATTCAGCCTTAGTTCAACCTGATCTCTGCAAAAGATTACCGATGAGAGATTTCTAGTGTCAGTGCAACTTAAAGTGCACACGAAGATACAATTTTTGTGGGAGAAACTAAGGTTCATCTTTTTTTATTTTTTTTTCTTTTTAGTCTGGGTTCAGCAGTAGATGGAAGCAGTGATTGCTGATACATAGTTACTCACCTTTCCAGTAGATGGTAGTACAGATGTGCTTAAAAGAATATCACATTTGGGACTGAAACAAACAGTATGTAGACATTTTCAAATACTGAATAAGGAGGAATTTTTAGCTCTGTCAGTTCTTAAAACTAAGTCATGTGAAACTGCCATTGGGAAGAAATGAACATCGGGACCTTTTTTATTCTAGCCACTGATCTTTAGAAAGCTACTGAAAGTTTTATTTTGATAGAAAACTTGGTTGAAATGCAAATATTCATAACTGCAAGACAGGGATCTCTATAAACCAGTGACACTCCAATTTATGTAGTGTTTTATATTCTGAGTGGTGGTGCATGATAGTCCCACCAAATGCAAAAGCCTATGACTGAATTATCTGTATTACAAGCTGCATGTGTTCATTTTTTTAACCAGGCTTGACTTAGCTGTATTGGTAGAGACAGAGATAAAAATCCTTCGTGTGACCAGCTTCACAGATTTTCCCTCACAAATTTGTTATGCCTGTATATGCTGATTTTATCAGCAATAACTAAACATGCATATGATAACAAATGCAGTTCATTAATGTTCTAAGTATAATTTAAAAAGTAAGCCATATAAATTGGAGATATTTCTTAGAATAACAATTTAATTTACAAGCTAAGTTTTTAAATTTTTTTACAGTGTTACAACTTTTTAACAAAACATGGCAGAAGAATGACTGAAGGAAGAGAAATGGATTACAATTTTTCTGAAAACCAGAAGTCAGAATTTATTGAAGCCATTTTAATTATGACTTAAATGTAAAAAAACAGATGTCAAAGACTTGGCAGTTATTTAGCACATAAATTTCTAAATTTTTCCTCATGGGGAATATTAACATATGGTCTATTAATACCTACAGAATATTTTCATAAATCACATCTATGCATAAGTTCCTTGGGATGCTTTTTGCCATTATCATTGCTACTAGTTCATTTCAGAGTTATGTAGAGGTTACTGGATACACTAAAGCTTGCTTGGAATAAATCTCCATGTACTTTCTGAACATTGATTACCAGCAACAGCTGACATAAGTCAATATTGCAGTCATATTACCTTTGAAACCCTACAGCATTAACATAAAACCCTAATTAACGATAGATGTAAATATAAGACTTGCAAGAGAGATAGGAAGGAGTATAAAAGCATTAATTACCTGTTTTATTTTACTGTTGTCTGATATATTGTAATGATTGCCACTGAGGAGACTCCTATGTGGGATGTACACCCGAGGTGAAAGCCAGTGGTTCATTTTAAATGACACACTCAAAGAATCAAGATCGGTGGCAAGGCAGAAGGGGAGTAATTACCTGGAAGACCGTGGATGCTGCTCCCATAATCTGTTTCCAGCAAAAATAGTAGAGATACGGCAATAAGAGCAACTACCTTCTGGATGATGTCAAAAGAGAAATTGTCTTGACAAATGAGGGAGATTTTAAATGGGAGTTTTCTCTGACCTACAATACAAGGAAAGGTTATGCTAATGTCTTAAGGCACAGGCCTTTACTAATGGCTGAGCTGTAGACAAGGCTGTATAGCTCTAGACGAGAGTCAGGTTTCTGTGCTTCTTTCTCCCTGAGTGACTGAGAAACACTCATTATCCTATCCTAGGTTAGCCTATTATAAATGCTCTTAGCTTATTATAAATGTTCTCTGATCTAAATCTTGCAAACAGTGATCTTGGAGAAGAAAGTGTGAAGTTAGCATCTGGCACAAAGAGGACAAACTACTTCTGTTTTAAAATTAAGGACAGCAATTGTCTTGTTTAAGCCACATTCTGTTCTTATGAACAGTCATCTATCAATCTATGCAACCAGCTATAAATCTGTTTTTTCCCCAAAATATGTATTTTTCTGATTAAAGCCAAATTTGGCCCTGAATTATTCTACATGCACTTTTCCCCATGCACAGTGAACTGAAAAAATATTAATCTTTTTAAAGCACCTTGAAGCCCATTTCTCTTTTCAACTAATGAACTATGTAAAGGAGCCTCAGTTGCCTCAGGGAAGCTTGTCAAACCCATCACAAGGAGCCTTTATAAAGCCTAAAGGACATGTATCATAATGTATAAAATTTGTCATAGCATATCATTATTACCTTTTGGGAGGCTTGTTACAACAATTATGGATGATTAAGCCATATTAAAAAAAAAAAAAAGGCAGTTCCATGACCAATAGAACAAAGGAAGCGAAGTTTCCCATCTTTGGGGCTTTTTTGTTGTTGTCTAGTTTAGTGTGATAGCAAATGAAATCTTCATTAAAGATTTTCCTGCCATAAAGGTGTTTATAGGAGCCCTCTCCAGGCAGGATTCTTTGGTGTCCAATATTGCATTTATGCAAGACTCTGCAGTTTCCCTCTGTAGGTTGTCTGTGGCTACAAAACTCGAACCCATGTAATTATTTCGGAGACTTCTACCTTCCATGAAATCTGGTTGCAATGAACCGTGCAGAAATTATCAAAAGTTACTGGGGGATGTGGGAGGCACACAGACGGGCACACAGATGCATTTGATAAAGGTATACAATTGCAGTCTGATGACAACTGTGAGGAACAAGGCTGAAAAAGGTACTGACACTCAACCTTCCCTGGTTTTTTTTTACCGTCCTGAGTGTTTCCTCTCTCGCTTATTTTCATTTCAGACTGAAAACCAGCGTGAACCCGATTATGTAGAGGAATGCATGCAACTCTCCCCTGGCAGAAGGATGGGAAGGAGAGTTTGGCCCAAGGGACAAACCCAGACTCACCAGATTACTGCAGTGTCAAATGCAGGTGTGCCCTTTGCTCTCCACGACTCCTGTACAGTAAGTAGTCCCAGACTCAACAGGAAGAGGTAGGTGAGCCTTGGGCGGGCTAGGGAAAGGTGAGATTTGAAATCTTTGTCACGAGGAGGGAACAGCACTCTGGTCCTTAACTGCTCAGCTAATATGTAAAAAGCATATTAGTTTTATATCCTGCAGCCAACCTTACTCAGTATGCTGACTGTTTTGAATCTCCAACAGAAATGCTTAACTGTCCCTCTGCACTGTAGGTTTCCTTTTGTGTTTTTTGTTGTTATTGTTTTTTAATTGTAGCTAAGCCTAAGATGAATTTGATGCCTGTGTACAGTGTGTTTTGGAGCACCAGGCAGCAATCTCTAAACCCATCGTGACCAAACCAATGGCAATAAAGCTCATCAGCTCAGCCATAATAAGCTGAGACAAAGTACTGCACTAATAGAGCTCCGATGCTTTTGAGACAAACCAGTAGATGATACTGCACAGGAATGTGCTGCACTGCACCATGTTCAGCATATTCATACTGGTTTGCATAACCTTGCATTTCTAGGAGGATTTCACAAATTTACCTAGCTTGGCACCATCAGTGGCAAGATAGATAACAATAGGTATCATTCTCAATAGCAGAAGAAGGTATAAGTGCCACCGTTGCTAGTGGAGACCTTTGTGTCAGCTTGCAGATTCTCGTGCGGTCTGGCTAAACTTCAGCTAACCATCCAAACTGAAACGGATTTCAACTTGCATTTTAAATATTACTTGGAAAATTTTTTTTCATGAAATGGAATTAATAAAGAGGCTTGCTAAAGTTCTCATCACTGTCAGTAACCTGATAGTGTACATAAATTTTGCTATATAAGCTTTCAGAGTGAAACTTTGAAGAAGACTAGGTTGTCTAGAAATTACCAGTATAAATTAGTTCTGGCTAATAGACACTGCAATTATCTTCTGATATAATTATAGGCTACCTTTTTAACTCTGCCAATTTTTTTGATCATCAGGAATACCCACATCAGCTAGCAATCACTAATACAATGGAATAGCAAGTCTACAAGCCATCTATCACAAAGACAATATTTTTTAAAGTGTTTATGCAAAACAAATAGCTGTTCTGCTCCATTTTTGTACCTTTTTGTAATGAAAACCACTGCCTTAAGTTATTTTCTTAAATCACATCTTTTATTATCCATGTTTTATGCCAAATTTCCTTTTTTTGTGATAGCTATTTATCATAGCAAAAGCAAAACAGAAACATACTTCAATGTGGGAGTTTTATTTTTATAGTAGGAGGCTTTAGTGGAGATGGGATTGATACATCAAAGTCTTATCCCATGATAACAGATGTATTTAAATATTTACCTTCATTTTTGTCCTCTACAGTTAATACAATATTTCCCTAACATAAGCTGCTAAATGTATTTTCCTCTTTTTTATTCTTATTAAAATTGTGATTTGAAGATATATTCCTAAAGCTGTGAATAGTTATTAACATTTCTTTAAAGGCTTCAATATTTGAATGGCCAAATTCCAGCTTGAATAATTACATTCTGCCTACTTAAATTCCCCACACAGTTTCAATTAGATAAGTTATTCTTCTACTCTTTATGTCCTAAAACTGTTCTGCAGCATTGCTGCCACTGTTAAACAGCTGCTGAATTTTGCCCCAGAGGTGACTGAACTGATCCCTATATACAAAACACAATATATAAAACAAACTGAATTTTTGCTGGATGGAAGTTGGTAAATACAAGTTTTATGATGGCTAAGTATTATTTTTGAATGCCCACTTTTATGCTCATTTTAAGGGTAACAATAATGGAACCTTTCCCACAGCGTCCAATTAACAGTGCTCTAGAAAGGAAGAACAGGAGGATTCGTTTTCCGTACATGTTCAGAGCATTTCCAGGGACTATCATCAAGAATAGTGCCCTTAAATTGTAGGCACATTGCCATATGGGTATAGAAATGACCTCACCAAAGAGATAAAAGAACTGTAGGCTACATTTTATAGATACTTAGGTACTTAAAGCCTCAGAAAGGAAGCTAATATCTATGTCAGGCATACTGTGGAGGACTTTTCCCCATATGCTTTTGGAAATCCTGCTAGGGCCTTTAAAAGGACATACAACCCCAAATATCTCTAAAAGACTTTCCCCATATACTATGACCTCAGCCTGAAACTGTCAAGTCACACGTAATTTTACTTTACCGAGCAAATCCATTTCTTTCTACTGTTGTTAAACCTGTGAGATTCTCTTCCTTGAAGAAATAGGTGAGAAAGGATGTGAAGTAGCAAAGGGCACTACCTGCATCCTTTAAGAACAGTTTTAGTGTGGTCCCAGGCTGGCAGCGTGCTGCAATGCATTAAAGATTTTTTTCATATCCAGACGTCTGTTTCTGCTCTTTACAAGAGACCTGTTCAGATTACAGTGGTTACTGTAGCTTCAAGGTAATCTGATGCTGCTGGGAGGTTGTGTGGGAAATCCCTGTGTAACTGCACATCAATAATTAAGCCAAATTCTAGAACAGGCTTTTGGAGTTAGGCCTTTGTAAATGAAATCCTCCCTTCTTCCTCCATAAAAGATTTCTGTAGATAAATTTTCAAATAGGCCTAGGACAGGTAGGCCCTAGGCTTATATATAAATTGAAATTATTTCTGGGGTCAATTAAAAATGCAGGTTTAAATACAGAACCTGTGAAAGTGGAAGGAAACGCTTAAACATTTATAAATTCGAATGCTGCTGTGGCTGAACGGGGCCTCTTTTTGTTTTCCTTCTTCGTGTTTCCCGGAGTAGGTGACATACACTTGGCGAATATGTACCTCACAACAGGCATTTCTCTACTTCTTTTTCTTTTTTTGCTATTCTCTCTTGCAGAAGTCAGCCTGCTCTCTAGAAGAAAGATAAATACTTTTCTTGTCTGCAGCATTTCTTTTTCTTGAGGGGATATAAGGCTTTTCTCTTTTCTTGATGAACTGATGACGTTTAGGGCATTACCTGAAAAAGATTCTGCACTTTGAGATTTCTGCTCTTCTTCTTTTGGCCTTTTTCTTCTGAATTCCGATATTTTCCTAATCTTCAGTCTTCATCCACATACTTTCCATATCTGTGAATCCTCCCTCCATACAGTCCAATCTTTTTCTATATATTCTATTTCAGATAGTGAATCTCTTCTCTTGCTTATCCATCCCCATTCTGTGTCCATTTCGGTTCCTTCTCAGCCCCAGGCTTTTCCTTGCCACAGCATTAGGGGCAAAATGCTGCCTACCAATCTTTCTGATTATATTGAGCTTCACTTCAGGATACAGAGCTGAGCTTGAACATTACTTGCTGCCTTCTGCTTGTGCTGAAGAGCTGAGGCAACAGTCCTCAACCCTGGGTAGCTGCTAAACTCTTCTGCACAACACCATCTGAAACACAGATGTTGAGAAGGGAATTGCAGAAAATGTCTGGGCTGCAGGGTCTTAGTGCAACATAAGAACTTGGAGCAAATCAAAGTAAGGACATGGCAGCTTATGAATCAGCACAATATGCTACTTGCAGCACAAATCCACAACGACATTAGTAGTTTACTAGGATTATGTCAAGTATCAAAGATACTTGTTTTAAATAAAAAAAAGTTTTAAATAAAACTCTAACCAAAGCATACCAGGATTCCTCTTAAAAGTCAAGGTTGCCAGGATATTTCTGTAGAGTCTCTGTCTCTTCTAATAATGCTACTCATAGCTTCTTATCATTTGCACTCACCAGAGGAAGAGCACAGCCAGTGTTAAACATCCCATGGTGCTGCTGCTGCAAAGATGGACAGCGTCGGTCCCGTGTGCCTCGTGTCCGGTGTTCCAAGAAAAGCTCTGCCATGGATGTGGGCTTTACTTAAAACAGCAGCTCTTTTCAACGTTTGTTAACTAAATTTTTTAATTTCAAAGGAAACATGCTCAAATTTTACAAATTTCCCTGTCAAAAAACCACCCAACACCTCATTGCCACAGTGCAGCCGCTGTTGTTAAAAGAACATTTTCTTTGTCCATAAGGAAGAAAACACAGTAAATGTCAGAGCTGAAGAATGCTCATTTTTGTGAACTGTCCCAATGTGTATCACATTTCTTAAAGCATTACCAAACCAACAGCTGTACAGTTTAGTTGGCTGATAAAAAAATAATGCTCTCATAGAAGGATCTTATTTTTTAGACAGACTTCCTTATAGACCTGCTCAAGATGAATTTGGAATAGAAATTTTCACAAAGCAGAGTATGAAAACTATTCAGACATTTTTCTTGTCCTCCAAATTTTCAGTGTACTTGAGCTAAGTTAGTTATATATAAACAGCTTCACTGTACTTTATTCTAATTAGTATAATAACTGCAATAATTGTAAGGCCAGGATTTCAAAGTACAGAAGAGAAACTGAAAAACCTGTACTTTTTCATGTATTAAGATAGACAGTCAAATGCATTAGTCGTTATTGAAGACTGAGTAATTATATTTGCATTTTATATTCAATTTGATTTTTAAAAATGATACTACTTCAGCACATTTACCATACGTTACTTAAGAAGCCATTATCTAAAGTTTGAAATAATAGAGAAGACTCTGGATCTCTATGTATAATTTACCAATGTATTCTGCATTTTTCTAAAAGCCTACAAAGAAAGCTTTTCCAATTAGAGATTAAAGGGAGAATAGCATTTTCCTCACAATTGCAAGAAAAAGAAAGGAAGTTTTAATTTTTAAAGAAACTGCTCCAGAATCTGATAGAGTTTATATATTCACTTATATTTTAATTAATGATTCTCCAAATGTGTCAGATATATAAGAATATGTGCACTGTTACTAGTAATATATTTCCACCATATATCCATTGTTAAGTACAGTATTGCACACAAGCACATCACTGAATGTTAAAAGTAAAAAAAAA